>JASAUF010000319.1:3962500-4016766 GCA_030180095.1 Magnolia changhungtana
TGGGATATTCCAAAAATAAGCTGCATCGAAACTCAAACTCAAGTGGACCATAACATCTAAAATCATGTGAAGATATGTCTAAAACATATAAAATCACTAGGTGGGGCCCACCCAAAATTTAGATGCTTTGAAACTTGGTCTGACCCCTCATCCAAGTGGGACACACATAATAGATGGGCTGAATTTTTGAACCACATCTTGGTGGGCCCAACAAATGATTTTGAATATTTTAATGGGAGGGTAACCTCTCTCAACTTTTGTATGTGGTGTGGCCCACACAAGTCATAGATTGACTTGATTTTTAAGCCCGTGGTCCACCATGGAATGGTGCATTTGACTGATGGGGTAGATGTTCAACACACATCACGGTGGGCCAAACAGCTTGACTTCATGGGAAGTTGCCATGAGGTGGACTGCATAGAGAATCATTTCCCACACACGCATATACAATGTATGTGATAATGTATGTGTGTGTATGAGTGATCTGTGGGCATGGCAGCATGTACGAGATATATGCACTTCTAATTAAGTCCCCCATCAAACTTTAGATGAAACCTAGGCCCAAATCAAAAGTAATAATAATAATAATAATGCTGAACCATGATTCATGTGCGCCGCACCAAGAGAACATTAGAAAAAGACGTGCAGTGTTGATTTTTTATAAGACCATGATGTAGAGCAGGTTGTGGACAGTTTCATGGCCAAGATTGATCAGAAAAGGCCCGGTCAACAACAGAACTGATCCGGACCGTCAGACCTTAGATCGGGCGTATCTCGCAATCCGGAATGAGTTACCTGACGAAAAATATATGACTTTGGGGTAGAACGAGCTACTTTAGCCAACCAACCCAGCTATGCAGGGTTATGATGCCCGAAATTGCGAAAAACCCCTGGATCGGTGGTCGTTTCCTTGCTTTAATTTCGTTTTTACTATAAATAGTAAGTTTTAGTTTGATTATAACTCTTCATCCGTCGGGCTTTAGGAGTTGCGCCCAACGTGAAAAGAGCTTATAATGATTAGGAGAACAGTTTGGTGAAGCCAAATAGGACACTTAACTATTTTTTGCCAAAAACCTTGCGCACTAGTAGACATCATGACCGTCTATAAATAGTAAGTTTACTATTTATAGTAAGTCGCGGATTCTATGAGTTTTAGTTGTAGTTTGATTCTGATTTCTTTCCCATTGCTTGGTAACCCTATTTAAAGGGTTGTGAACTTGTTTTTAGTCATCAATTAATCAATTTCAAATTTCTTAGAATTTATTTCTATTTTCTGCTTTTTTTCTTCATGGATTCGAGAAGTCTCTGTGAGGAGTCCAGAGAAGCTCCGCGAATTCATAGTAGTTATCCTCATCGCGCTCATCCCTGTGTCAGACCAGCTGTGATGATTATATGAAATCCACACCAAGCATTAGATGGCACCCTAAAATTTAAGCGTTGAGAAAATTAAACCACTTACCTAATTGTCAGAGTGGATGTTTAAAAGTCTTAATGATGGCTCCACTTATCTGGAGCACTGGTCTACAATGAGGGATCGACCGCATGCTTATCCTGCAGCAGGTGCGTGTTGAAAAATCTATGTGGGCCACCATGATATATGTGTTCTATCCATACCATTCATTCACTTTTCTAACGTATTTCAGGGCATGAGCCCCAAAAAGGGACATATCTAGATCTCAGGTGCACCACACCACAAGAAATGGTTATGATTCGACACCAATCGTTGAAAACATTGCGGGGGACATAAAAATGTATTGAATCAAGCTGATAATTGTGTTTTGCCTCCAGCCTAGTCTTTCTCATCTAATCAACAAGTTTGATGGAAAATAACTATCGTAATGTACTCTAGGAAATTTTTAATAGTGGGCGTTCAATCATCACCGTTTTCTATGGTATGGTCCACCTGAGATTTCAATTTGCTCCAAATTTTGAATCATGCCCTAATATGAGTTGGAAAAATGGATTGATGGCATGAATGAAAACACATATATCATGGTCGGTCCACACCTTTTCCAGCACTTAGGTAGTGGCAACGTCAGCGTCCAATCCATTCCTTACGCTAAATCAACGTGTATACGGCCATTGGGTGGTTTAAGTGGGGCCGGATCCCATCATGTATCCACTCCCACCATCAGGTAATTGGCCCAATTTTAGGTGTATAGCTGAAAAATCGGCCACATTCGTGATTTAGGCTGACCTTGCAATTAAAAATAGCGAACAGGGCGACCCTACCCTCCAAACTGTTTCTTTTGTTTTGGCTCATCTGAATTAAGGATGTCTTTGAGTTTTGTGCCCAAGCGTCCAGTGGTTCATGTAGATTTCGTATAATCATCATAGTAAGCCTTGTCAAAAAAAATTAACAGTTCACGATTTAAATCTCTCAGCTGCTTTTTTTTTTGGACCTGAGTCAAGACTCAACTTAATTTTTTTGTCCCAAAGCCTAACGTGTGATGGCACAATTGTTAGAAATGTAAGTGTTTTTTGTACACAATGAATGATAGAAGAAAACGATAATGAAACGATCAGATCTATTGGGTTCAAAGCTCGACTTGAATAGTCAATTTCTCAAGATAGATTTACTGTCCTTTTTCTAGAAGTTTTGGCAAGTGCAAATGAAGGAAATCTGAAAATTGTCTTTAGGATACAATGAATTCTCAATCTGATTCAACACGAAAATTTGCACATTTAAATGTTGAACAAATCTCTAGTTTTGACACCGATATGCTTTAAGACGTTAAAAAAAAAAAAAAAAAAAAAAAAAAAACTCAGCAAGAGATCAGATCGGGAGTAATTGCATAGAAGATAATATAATCTTAAGGATTAAGAGTATCTTCTTCTAGATTATAGTATCCAGGATTTATATTAATTGAAAGGTTATGGATTTCTTCCTAAAGAGGTGCTAAAGTGCCTCTTCAAGAAATCCATATCCATTCACAGTAAATAATTGCCTTTCCGTGGAAGGACATGACTCTTTATCCTATAGCAATTATTTCTGTACCCGTTCAGACAGGAGCAGTTATCCAACAGAAAAAACTGTATCCACATAAGCGACACATGACATAGGTACCACATGTACAATCATGTCACAATTACTCTCAATCAACAAAAAAAGTAATAAAATATCAGGGTACCATGACCCAAAAAGTTTGAACCGAGTGCCAAAAAGACTAAGGCTCTCTTAGCTCCTTGCGACGATACGCACGTTCGAAGTGCTAAGTGCGCCTAATAAAGAGCCAAAAAGCACCCAAGTAGCCCTACAACCTACGCCGCACGTGCGAACGGTGCTTCACACAGTCCTCGAGGAGATATGAACCCTGGTTGCATAAGCAAAAACCCCTTCTCTTACCGACTGGTTGTACACACTATTTATGAAAAGTTTAAATAATTAATATATTTATTTACTTTCTAAAAATAACTTTATTTTTAAAATTTAATTTTATTCTAAAAAACACAATAACAATTAATAGTGGGAGTGCATTTCATATATACATCACGATGGGCCTATAAAAACTATGGGTGCAGGTTTTATCGAGCGTAAGGACTGAGGACGTAGTCCCCGCATTGGGAATTATTATATATATATATATATATAGAGAGAGAGAGAGAGATCTTGTGAGGACTGCTACTGGAGATTAATGCCGACCCTAAGAATGTGTTTTCACGTAAGAGAGAGAGAGAGAGAGAGAGAGAGAGAGAGAGAGAGAGAGAGAGAGAGAGAGAGATCTTGTGAGGATCACATCGGAGATTAATGCTAACCCAAGAATGTGTTTTCATGTAAGAGAGAGAGAGAGAGAGAGAGAGAGAGAGAGAGTAATGCTGACCCGACAACAGGTTTTCACGTAAATTTTGTAAGAACCTTTGACAAGATATAGACGAAGGAGCAGGGGCATCCGTAAAGATGAAGAGCCTCTAGACATGGGTGCCAAACCAAAAAGTTTTTAGTTATTCCGAACTGAGGACTGCTACGTAGAGATTTAGTGCCAAACGAAATAATTTTATTTATTCTGAAGTGAGGACTGCTACTGGAGATTTTGTTGTCAGAAGCCTTCAATCTAAAAAGGGTTTTGGGTCTCTCGATTGGTCGAGGGCCTGGCTTGACCGGTCGAGTGGGTATCTCGACTAGTCGAGGATTGCTCGACTTAAAGTCCAGTGTCTTGTGATTTTTGGTGTCCGGGCCGCTCGACTAGTCGAGGGGATGGCTCGACTGGTCGAGGGGGTCTCTCGACCAGTCGAGGTTACGCAGATTCGAGTTTGGATCTTGTGCGGATTGCGAAAATCTGAGGCAGTTTCGCAAGGGAGCGAAAGGGAAGTTTCCTAAACTATAAATATGGGTCCCTAGGGCTATTCTAAGGGATTTTAAGGCTTCCTAAAGGTATTCTAAAGGGTTATCAAAGGGTGTAGCAAGGGTGAGATTCGAGGTTTTTCGAATCGGGTAAGTCCTCTCTCTTTGTAATTTCTATTTTCATAGTGGAGATTTGTCGCTTTGTGTCGTGGTTTTTTCCCTCAAGGATTTTCCACGTTAAATCTTTGTGTTCTCTTGTGTGTGCTTGGTGCCATTGGATTGCTATCTTAGGTCTAGATCTGTGTGATTCTACAGCACAAATCCCCGACAAGTGCTATCAGAGAAATCGTTGGGGCACAGATCTGAATATGAGGGATTAATAATAATGAGAAGCACTAGGTATGAGATTGAGAAGTACTCAGGGAAAAATAATTTTGAGTTATGAAAGATCAAGATGATGAGCTCCTTAATTAAGCAAGGCGAAGATGGTGCTCTTGAGGAGTGAAAGTCTACTATGACTGATGATGAATGAAATACTCTTGATAAGAAGGCTTTATCATTGATCCGTTTATGTCCCACGGATGAGGTTCTCTGCAATGTCATGAGGGAGAAAACTGCGGCTAAGTTATGAGCGAAGTTAGAGGATGTCTATGTAAAACAAGCCTCTGAAAATTTTCTACACTTGAAGTGGCAGTGGTATAACTTCAAGATGACGGAGGGTAGAGATCTAGAGGTTCACATCAGCAACTTTAATAAATTAGTTTGTAAATTGCTAGATATGGAGGAAGTGATGAAAGATAAAAAACAAACATGTATGTTGCTGAATTCTCTTCCAGCGTCTCATGAGTCATTCAAGGACATAATGTGCTCAACGAATTAAACCCTGAGTGTCGACATCGTTATCTCGGCCCTTCAAGGGAAGGCTATGAGAAAGCTGAACATCGACATGGGGATATCTTCTGAGGAACTATTTACGAGGGATAAAAATTCTGAGCAAGGTACAGGTTCTTCAGGTTCCAGGTCTAAATCCAAGGGCAAGGGTAAAGGAAAGGTAACGTGCTGGAACTGTAGGAAGGAAGGACATGTGAAGAAGGATTGTGAAAATCCTAAATCGAAGAGGGAAGATTTTGAGGCTTCATGCAGGGAGGCCAATACTGCCACGTTAGATGGATCGAGTGGATGTGATGGTAATATTTTATCTGTGTCTACTATCAGACGACCATACGATGATCGTAAGGACGAGTGTATGCTAGACATAGGAGTGTCTTTTCACATGACTCCTCATCGGAGTTGGTTCACCAACTATAGGGAGTGCAATGGTGGATAGGTATTTATGGGCAATGACATTGCCTGTATGCTAGACATGCCGGTGTTTGCTTAGTTAGTGAGAAGAAAGAAAGTGCTTACTGTGGATAATCTTCGAAGAAGGAACATGATTTTGCCGAATGTTTGTCTTTTATGTCTTCAAGCCAAGGAATTGGTGGATCATTTGTTTATCCAATGCTTGTTTGCAAGGGAGTTGTGGGATAGCTTTCTCAAGTTATTTGGCGATGATTGGGTCTCGTTGTGATCTATGAATTTATTTCTTATAAGTTGGCATGGAGCGGGGTATAGGGAAGACTGGGAGGAGGATTTGGCATCTTTCTCTTGTGGTTATTGGTACAGTGCGTATCAAGATGGTTGATGGGGTGGAATGTACCTTGACTGATGTGAGACACGTTCCTGATTTGAAGAAGAATTTGATTTCTCTTGATGTACTTGAGGCAATGGGTTGCAAGTACACATGTATTGATGGTGCTCTTAAGGTATCTAAGGGGGCACGGGTAATCATGAAAGCACAACGACTTGGTAACTTATACAGGTTAATCGGGAGAACTTCAAAAGGTGGAGCTGCAGTGAATATAGCGGATTCCACCTCTGCACGTGTGTGGCATGTTAGGCATGACCACTGATGAGTGTCAAATGTTGCATACCAGACCCCAGTAATTGCCTAATTTTACGTACATGATAAGGTTTAATGGAGTGTTTTAATTATGTTTTTGTTACAGGATGAAATCAAGAGTATTATTACAAAATAATGTTAAAAAGCATGGATTTCATGTTCTGAAGTCATCAGAGCACGAGAACGACCCCAGGGAACTAAGATCAACGCTCGAGATCCGAGGAAATCAAGAAACTCAAGCCAAAGGGGCCCGAAAAGGGTCCAGAATGCAAGATTACATGGTTCCCGCCATCTGATCAGTTCAAAACTTCATACATGGGATGAGGGCCATAATTTAACCGTACATATTAAATTTCAGCCATTGATGATCTTGGGAAGTGCTCCAACTGACAATTCAGCCCACTAATCGTTGATTTCAGGCTCACCTGATAGCAGGATATGCCTCAACTTTGGTCTCGACGGTTAATATGGTTTGAGAAAGGGAATGGACGGATTGGATTTCGTAAAAACATCATAATGGGCCCTGTGTATGGGGAGTGTACACCGAAGTACACGTGCACCAGCGCCGCACCGGACCGCCCGGACGGTCAGCGCTCGCGCTGACCCACGCCCGTCTTCCAAACGCTTTCCGCGTTCCAGCGTTCCGTGAACGGTAGCCGGTCTTCGGTTGTGGACCCTACATGTCGTCCAAATGGACAATCCGATCCGTCCATCCGCTTCCTGGGATGGCCACAACCATCGCCTAGGTGACAAAAACTCAAACGAAAGCTTAGATCAGGCTCCAGCCTTTCAAACGCAGGTCGGACGGCGAGTTCAAAACTCTGTGGGTCACCACAAATATCACTCGAAATATACATTCCCGACCGGTTTTCCGTTCCCATCTCAGTGGACGGAGTGGATTTGTCACTTGATCAAAGAAGTGGGACCCACCATCACCACGGAAGGAGTTTCGCGCCGCGAAACGCACGGACGCTGGTCCGTTTTGCGAAGAACAGTGGGCCCCACACGTCACCCGTACGACTGATCTGAACCGTCCATCTTGTAGAGGGCCGCGAACACTACAAACCCATGCTGATATTCCACTCCTATGCGTACACACGTGTGCGGTACAGAGGCCACAAACAATTTTCGCTTTCGGCCGACGTTCAAAACTGATCTTTTCGAGATTTCTTCTGTGGGCCGCGCCAATGGACCTTCAAAACCACCCATTCCTGACTGAAATTTCGTCCTGAATCCAATGGACTGGGTGGATTTTCTAGAAAACACCTCTGTGGGGCCCACCGATCACGGTTGTAAAAATCTGCACTTTGAGTCCGTCTACGACTCTGCCACCGATTCCAGCCATCCAGCAGCTATAAAAGGGAAGTTTTGGACGTGGGAGAGGATTCAGATCCAGAGAATTGGAGATCCAGAGCCAGGGAGAGAAGAAAGGGAAGGAGAAAGAGAGAGAGATTGTTCGGTTTGGAGTTTTAATTTATGAATTTTATTTAATATTTTTTATAGATTTTATGGGTAACTAATCTCTCAGCTAGGCTGAGATGAAGCCCCTAATTTGATCAGCTCTTGTATTGGTTGATTTACTTTGAATTTTAATTAATTTGTTTTTTCTCTAAGTGGGCTTTACGGGTTTAAATTCCATACTTCTCCCTCTATGAACTTGATCAAAGTATATAGATGGATGTTGTTTGGATGCTTATTACAGGTGCTTGGGTCTGATCAAGAACAAGTTTCCTATAGAGGAAGAAACAGGGTGCTTTAATGAATGTACATTCCATGTGCCCGACCAAGGACATGGAATTTGTTATTCATGGCATTGCTTAAAGGAATTAGACAGTCTGTATGCCCGATTTAGGACATGACATTGTGCTTTCTCTATTTAAGTGGTATCAATCTAGATCAAGGTGAATCAACAGACAAAACAAGGGTTAGGATAATTAGGGGTGGATTCGAAAGTCCTAGTGCTTTCTCTCGATTGAATTTTCTTCCTCGTTCTTAATTGTTTTTCCTAAAATTGTGCTTCATAGATTTAGTTCATTATTCATTGGATTAGTTAAGAAGAATCACATGATTTGAATTGTGACAACCAAATTCTCGTGGGATTCGACCTCGATCTTACCGAAGTTTATTACTACATCACAACCCTATACTTGGGGAGTGAACAAGTTTTTTACAAGCGCCAATTGTCTTGGGATCTGCTTTGCTCCAAATTCAATTTAGGATTCTCTCTTATCATAAATCATAGCTTAGGATTTTTCTATCATTATTTTAGGAAACCTAAATTTGTTTTTTTTTGTTTGCAGGAATTGAGGAAGGAAGCTACTAAGTGAAGGAGGAACATCTTAAATTTTCTGACATCATTCATCTCCTTTTCCGGGTTCTTTCTTCCCATTCTTACTTACATAGTTTTAACTTGTTTTAAAATCTCATAGTTCTAGGTCTAGTTTTATTTCTCTTTGGTTGCATCTTAGTTTAGTTTTTTTTCTTCCATTGTAATAACGTAGTTTATGCTAGGACATAGATCTCTGAATATAGAACTAGCGCCGTTTGATCCTGAAATAGAAAGAACACTTCGTGAAAGATTGAGAAATAATTCTGTTAAAATGGCGAATGAGACCGAAGTTAAGGCTCTCAAAGATTATTCAGCTCCTGTCCAATTTAATGCGCCTTCATGCATAGTGTTGCCAACCACTACGGCAGCACACTTTGAACTTAAACCCGCAAATCATACAATTGTTGCCATCCTTTTATGGATTGGACAAGGAGGACCCATATCATCATGTGAAAGAATTCTTAGACATTTGCTCCACTTTTAAGTTTCAAAACTTCTCAGACGATTCGATCCGCCTACGCCCTGTTTCCTTTTCTTTGAAGGATAAGGCGAAAGCATGGTTGAATTCTCTAGAAGTTGGATCTATCACGACATGGGACCAACTGCCTAAGAAGTTCTTAAACAAGTTCTTCCCGTTCACAAAACCAATGCCCTCCGTAGAGAAATTACTAACTTCACACAAAAAGAGGGCGAGCACTTTCATGAATGTTGGGAAAGATGGAAGGACTTGCTTCTTAAATGTCCTCACCATGGTTTTGAGAAGTGGCAACAAGTGCAATACTTTTATGACGGTCCGACACCCCGTAACCGTCGCATGGTTGATGCCACAAAGTGGAGGGTCCTTCATGACCAAAAGCGATACCGAAGCATGGAAAGTTTTGAAACCTTGTGTGAAAACTCCCAAAGAATGGGACTATTCAGATAGAGGTGAAAGAAGTTCCCAACCACAAAAGAGAGGTGGTATATATGAGATAGGAGTCGTGCGAGTTGTGCGCCAAACTTGATAACCCGACAAAGAAAGTTGATGCTCGGTATTAAATAATGGACCTCCACAAACAAACTCAAGTGGAGGCATGTGCCACATGTTCTAGTCCCGCCTGAGTCTTGTCCATCCGGGGCAAAGATCCCCAGAACTTCTCTCTCGAACAAGTTCATGCTATGAACACTTTTCAAAAACCTCGGGAATGATCCTTACTCAAACACATACAACCTGTGGTGGGCTAGGCATCCAAATTTTTCTTGGGCAAAAGGACCACATCAAGGAGGACCATCCGGAAATCCTCCCATGCAACCGCACCTCCAAGTTGGCAAGTCAACAAATTCCGCAATATCAACAATCGCCTACACAATCAAGGAACCCATCTCTTGAGGATACACTTCATCTTTTCATGCAGAGTTCTCTCCAATTCCAAAAAGATACCCAACAAACCTTACTGGCCAACCAGCAAAGCTTACATGCAAATGCACAATCCATTGCTAAGCTGGAACTTCAAATGGGTCAACTAGCTGCCACATTGAGTGAGAGAGAAAAGGGCAAGTTCCCTAGCCAACCTGAGGCTAACCCAAAGGGACAGTATGAGATTGGCTCTAATTCCAACCAAAGGCAATATCATGAGCAAGCCAAATCGATTACTACCCTTAGGTCAGGCAAGCAGATTGATAACAGAATAGAGATGCCTGGGGATGAATCAAATTCTAAAACAAAAGATCAAGATGAAGCAGAGAGTCACACCAATGCATCCAAAGTTCAAAAGCTCTCTGACTCTCCAGGAACCACTGATGTGCCACCTTACGTGCCCAAAGCACCCTTTCCTCAACGTCTGGCACCAATGAAAAAAAAAATAACTTTGATGAAATCTTGGATATGTTCAAAAAAGTGCAAGTCAACATCCCGTTGCTTGACGCTATCAAACAAGTCCTCGCTACGCTAAGTTTCGAAAGATTTATGCACTCAAAAGCGAAGTTGTAATGTTCATAAGAAGGTCTTCATTGCAGAGCGGCTCACCCATGATTCAACATAACACTCCTCCTAAATTTAGGGATCCAGGAGCTCCCACCATTTCTTGCATGCATAGGAGATCATAAGATCGGGAAGGCATTACTTGATTTGGGGCGAAGCGTTAATTTGTTACCTTATTCGGTTTATGAGTACTAGGACTTGGCGAGTTGAAACCGACTAAGGTAACATTACAACTGGCCGATAGATCTATCAAGGTACCCTGGGTGTTATTGAAGATGTGTTAATTCAAAGTTGATAAATTTTATTTTCCAAAGGATTTCATAGTCATTGATACTCACTGCTCGTAATCTTCATAGTCGATCCGTCATTTTGGGTCGTCCATTTTTGGCCACATCTAATGCTATTATAAATTGCTTAGGAATGGAGTTATGAAATTGTCCTTTGGTAACATGAATATTAAACTCAATGTTTTTAATGCAGGACAACAATCCGCAGATTTGGATGACATATTTGAAGTGGACATGATCGAGAGCCTTGTGCAGGACTCCTTCCGTACATCTTTTGAAGATCCACTTGAGACCTGCTTAGCACAAGCTGGCATGGACTTTGACATCGATAGTCCAATCCATGAAGTCAATGCACTGCTCGACTCTACTCCTATCTTAGAGACTGAAAAATGGAGAGCGAAAGTGGAACCTCTTCATCCCTTTGAGACGCCTCCTGACAGCACAGTTTCGAACTCTAAGAAGACAAAGCGAAAGTGTGTTGCTTAATTTTCTTAGAACATATAAGGCAGCAATTGAAAGGAAGATAGTGGAAATACAGGGAGTATGCCCCACGATATGCATGGATCATGCCGTGGAAATGTCGCGTGAAATACAAAGGAAGTGTGATCCTCATATGGAAGAAGTCGTGCGAGCAGAAGTTCTTAAATTATTTGACGACAGTGTCAGTTACCTCCTTGCAGATAGCACAGCTCATGGGAACTCATATCACTTGTCTGGGATCGGTTAATTAAGGTGTTGAGGTAATTTCTTTGGCGGACCCTGGTTATAAAGATTATTTCATTTATGGTCCGTTCTTGTCTGGCTGAAGACGTTAAACTTAGCGCTCCTGGGAGGCAACCCAGATTTTCATTCCATTTACTTTTCTTAGTTAGTTACTTCAATGTTTGTGGGTAACATTACTGCAAACCCTCACGAGACTACAACTCGTCCACTAGGGGTAACCTAGGGGTTTAAAGGCTTGTTGCATGCGCTAAATGCAATCGAGAGCACCTGCGAAAGTGGTATAGGTAGGATTTTCTTTTGTTTTTCTTTTTGTTATTTTTGCTTATGTTGATTTCTCTCTTGAGCTAACTCGCTTTTACGTTGAAATTTTTTGAGGAAGCTTCTTGATTCTCCGTCCAGGTACTATCTTTCCCTCATTCCTCTTTTATTATTCATTGTCCCATGTGCATTGCTTGCTTATTTCTTTTACATTGAGGACAATGTAGATTTTAGGTTGGGGGTGGGAGATTAGGTTACCTAATCAGTATTTTTTTGGTCTTGAGCAAAATTTGTGAAAATTTTAAAATTTTTTTTGAAATTTCTGTTGAATTCAAAGTGATTTTGAAGGATAGTTGTGATTTTAACATTATAAGATTTGTGATGTTGGTAACTTATGACTCTTGGATTCGGCCATCTGCTTGATTTCACAGTCAATTTTGAATCCATGATTAGAAGTTGTAAACATTGATTGAGCCATGATTTCACATATCACATCTCACTTAAGCATTAAGGTTTCGATTCAATAATTGAATGATTTACTTGGTAATCACTAAGCATGAAAGGAACCAGCCTGAAGAACAAAAATTTTAGCATCAAAAAGAAGAATTAAAAGAGTAAGTCGCATAATCGTCATCATAGGTTTGCTCCCTATAGATGAAGATTCGATTCCTCATAGTTGACATGAAAAAAGAGTTAGGTGACAAGTTTTCGCCATAGGTTTGCTCCCTATAGGTGAGGATTTGATTTCCCTCAGTTGCGTTACTGCTCGTAAAGAAAATCAAAAGATGGTAACATGAAAAGTTAATCTGTGAGATAAGTGTTGGTTTCAAGTTTTGATTGTCACGAATTATCATGAAATTGACAAATTGGATCTCTTATTGATTATAAGTCGAGATTATACTTTACACTCGTGGAACTCAATGTTTAGGAATGCTCTAATTGATGGATTAATATTTTGAACTTGATTATGAAGTTCACTGTAAGCTTGATTATAAGAGACAAATTTCACACACCGATCATGAATCTTAGAATTTTCACATCTCAGCTATCTGTTCACAAGTCACTTGAGTTTACAGGAATTGTCTTTTATTACTAAAATTATTTTTCGCATGTTTTGCTCGGGACTAGCAAAATGCTGGTTGGGGGTTGTGATGAGTGTCAAATGTTGCATACCAGACCCCAGTAATTGCCTAATTTTACGTACATGATAAGGTTTAATGGAGTGTTTTAATTATGTTTTTGTTACAGGATGAAATCAAGAGTATTATTACAAAATAATGTTAAAAAGCATGGATTTCATGTTCTGAAGTCATCAGAGCACGAGAACGACCCCAGGGAACTAAGATCAACGCTCGAGATCCGAGGAAATCAAGAAACTCAAGCCAAAGGGGCCCGAAAAGGGTCCAGAATGCAAGATCACATGGTTCCCGCCATCTGATCAGTTCAAAACTTCATACATGGGATGAGGGCCATAATTTAACCGTACATATTAAATTTCAGCCATTGATGATCTTGGGAAGTGCTCCAACTGACAATTCAGCCCACGAATCGTTGATTTCAGGCTCACCTGATAGCAGGATATGCCTCAACTTTGGTCTCGACGGTTAATATGGTTTGAGAAAGGGAATGGACGGATTGGATTTCGTAAAAACATCATAATGGGCCCTGTGTATGGGGAGTGTACACCGAAGTACACGTACACCAGCGCCGCACCGGACCGCCCGGACGGTCAGCGCTCGCGCTGACCCGCGCCCGTCTTCCAAACGCTTTCCGCGTTCCAGCGTTCCGCGAACGGCAGCCGGTCTTCGGTTGTGGACCCTACATGTCGTCCAAATGGACAATCCGATCCGTCCATCCGCTTCCTGGGATGGCCACAACCATCGCCTAGGTGACAAAAACTCAAACGAAAGCTTAGATCAGGCTCCAGCCTTTCAAACGCAGGTCTGACGGCGAGTTCAAAACTCTGTGGGTCACCACAAATATCACTCGAAAATATACATTCCCGACCGATTTTCCGTTCCCATCTCAGTGGACGGAGTGGATTTGTCACTTGATCAAAGAAGTGGGACCCACCATCACCACGGAAGGAGTTTCGCGCCGCGAAACGCACGGACGTTGGTCCGTTTTGCGAAGAACAGTGGGCCCCACACGTCGCCCGTACGACTGATCTGAACCGTCCATCTTGTAGAGGGCCGCGAACACTACAAACCCATGCTGATATTCCACTCCCATGCGTACACACGTGTGCGGTACAGAGGCCACAAACAGGCTGCTCGGCGACGTTCAAAACTGATCTTTTCGAGATTTCTTCTGTGGGCCGCGCCAATGGACCTTCAAAACCACCCATTCCTCGACTGAAATTTCGTCCTGAATCCAATGGACGGGGTGGATTTTCCAGAAAACACCTCTGTGGGGCCCACCGATCACGGTTGCGAAAATCGCACTTGAGTCCGTCTCACGACTCTCCCACCGATTCCAGCCATTCAGCAGCCTATAAAAGGAAGTTTTGGACGTGGGAGAGGATTCAGATCCAGAGAATTGGAGATCCAGAGCCAGGGAGAGAAGAAAGGGAAGGAGAAAGAGAGAGAGATTGTTCGGTTTGGAGTTTTAATTTATGAATTTTATTTAATATTTTTTATAGATTTTATGGGTAACTAATCTCTCAGTTAGGGCTGAGATGAAGCCCCTAATTTGATCAGCTCTTGTATTGGTTGATTTACTTTGAATTTTAATTAATTTGTTTTTTCTCTAAGTGGGCTTTACGGGTTTAAATTCCATACTTCTCCCTCTATGAACTTGATCAAAGTATATAGATGGATGTTGTTTGGATGCTTATTACAGGTGCTTGGGTCTGATCAAGAACAAGTTTCCTATAGAGGAAGAAACAGGGTGCTTTAATGAATGTACATTCCATGTGCCCGACCAAGGACATGGAATTTGTTATTCATGGCATTGCTTAAAGGAATTAGACAGTCTGTATGCCCGATTTAGGACACAGATTGTGCTTTCTCTATTTAAGTGGTATCAATCTAGATCAAGGTGAATCAACAGACAAAACAAGGGTTAGGATAATTAGGGGTGGATTCGAAAGTCCTAGTGCTTTCTCTCTGATTGAATTTTCTTCCCTGTTCTTAATTGTTTTTCCTAAAATTGTGCTTCGCAGTTTAGTTCATTATTCATTGGATTAGTTAAGAAGAATCACAGATTTGAATTGTGACAACCAGTCCTCGTGGGATTCGACCTCGATCTTACCGAGTTTATTACTACATCACAACCCTATACTTGGGGAGTGAACAACCACATGAGCGGGCAGGGCAGGAAGGCTGAGACGTGCAGACAGGGATACAGAGCAAGTGGAGTAGCCACCTCTGCACGTGTGTGGCATGTTAGGCATGACCACATGAGCAGGCAGGGCAGGAAGGCTGAGACGTGCAGACAGGGATGCAGAGCAAGTGGAGTAGCCACCTATGAGAAGAATCACACAGCATAATTGTAGGATATCGCCGAGGTACATGGACGATTCCAATAGCGCAGGAGGATCCGTCTTCTATTCTGATGGCTCTAGGTGAGCCTAGTGCTGAGAAGTGAAAGTTAACTATGGGCGATATGATGGACTCGTTGTACTAGACCGACATATTGGAGCTGATGGAGCTTCTAGTGGGCCGGAGAGCGGTTGGATGCAGGTGGATCTTTAGGAGGATACAACATAGATATAGGGCGAGGTTGGTAGCGAAGGGTTATGCTCAGAGAGAAGGGATCAGCTTCTCAGAGATATTCGCGCAGACGGTATAACAGGTATCTATTAGATCTGTGATTGACGCTGGTTGGCCAATGTGATCTTGAGCTGGAAGGATAGATGTGGAGTCTGCACTTCTGTAAGGAAAATTAGAAGAGTAGATCTACATGAAATAACTAGAGGTTCGAAGTTAAAGGGGCTGAGAAAAGACTTTACAAGAGGTCATGGTTTGACTTGTCGCCTAGGCAGTGGTTTAATTCCTTCATGGCGAGTTAAGAATTGATGACATGTAGATTGCCAATTATGACATGTCTGAAATCAATGTACTGAAGATTCGGTTAAGTGGGACATTCAGGATGAAGGATTGGGAGGCTGCAAAGATGGTTCTCGGCATTGAGACTGAAGGAAGAGTGGGCTTTGGTAATTACAGGAGGAATACCTTATATGTAGGTATTAATCAAAGATGTGATGGGTCAAATAAAGCCGGAGAGCATTCCCTACGCGTCTCTCCTTAAGTTTTCCTCAGGATATGTCGCAAAACAGATGAGGAAAAACAGGATATCTCATGAGCCTTATTCAAATGCAGTTGGCAGTGTATGCCACGGTCTGGACTGGACCAGTTATTTCACAGGCTATCAATGTTATGAGTAAGTATCCTGGTAAGCAATATTGAGTAGCGGTGAGATGGTAAGAAGAGTACGTCTTTCCTTTTGAGAAGACAGGAGCAAAAGTGGTTAAGCACATGGATTTCGATCTAGCAGACATGCTCACCTAGATCGTTCTTACAGAGAAGTGCAAGTTCTGTGTAACTTCTCTAGGCTTAGCGATGGTGTAAAAGAAGGACGGAGTGTGCATAAGAAGCTATGATGAAGAGATAAGAGAAGAGGGCAGCAAGATACACGGTTGAAGATTGAAGACTTGGTGGAGATTGTTGTCAGAAGCCTTTAATATAAAAAGGGTTTTGGGTCTCTCGACTGGTCGAGGGCTGGCTTGACCGGTTGAGTGGGCATCTCGACTAGTCGAGGATTGCTCGACTCAAAGTCCAGTGTCTTATGATTTTTGGTGTCTGGGCCGCTCGACCAGTCGAGGGGATGGCTTGACCGGTCGAGGGGGTCTCTCGACTAGTTGAGGACTTGGTTCAACCAGTCGAGGTTACGCAGATTCAAGTTTGGATCTTATGCGGACTGCGGAAATCTGAGGCGGTTTCGTAAGGGAAGTTTCCTAGACTATAAATAGGGGTCCCTAGGGCTATTTTAAGGCATTCTAAGGCTTCCTAAATGTATTTTAAAGGGTTCTAGGATTATCAAAGGGTGTAGCAAGGGTGAGATTCGAGGTTGTTTGAATCGGGTAAGTTCACTCTCTTTGTAATTTCTATTTTCATAGTGGAGATCCGTCACTTTGTGTCGTGGTTTTTTCCCGCAGGGGTTTTCTACGTTAAATCTTTGTGTTCTCTTGTGTGTGCTTGGTGCCATTGGATTGCTATCCTAGGTCTAGATCTGTGTGATTTCGCAGCACAAATCCCCAACAGATTTCACCCTGGAAAATAGGTTGGGAGCAAGAAGTTGAGATGAGAGGATTTTGGTTTATGAGTATTTTGAAAACAAGAGCCTTGATCATGCACTATTCGGTGCCAAACGTGTGGCTATTTCTGTAAAACCATATCTTGAGCAATGACCAAACTGATGAATGTGACGACCGCTCGTAAGAGTACAAATAAAAAATAAAAAAATAGAAAAAAAAAAGGGTTTGGAGGTTTTCACTTTCCTACAGCCCACTAGATTTTTAAATCAAACCAAAAAAATTAGCCTTGAATGTTTCATGAAGTGCCTCATCTAGTAGACCATCTGAATTTTGGTCCATACAGGCCCAAGCAGAGCTTAGGAAAATGCAGGCTGAGCTTGTTGGACAGATCTCAGCCCGGCCCTTGTTTATTTATTTATTTATTTACACATGCACCTAACAGACACCCACACACGCTAGTGGAATTTCACCACCGATGGGTTTCGAACTTAAGACCTCGTGTTGAAACTCCTCAGAGTCTACCACTGAGGCAAAAACTCGAACCCTGCTCAGCCCGGCCCTTGCCCTGACTATTGGCACCCCACGCAAAAGGTAAGACCCATTGTAGATGAGGCATAACTCCAAAATCAGCTTTGATTAAATGATAAATACAGCTGATTTGTTGCATTGGGAACATTGACTAATAGTCACAGATTTTCTATTTGCACACGTGTAAACAAAATTTTGGTAGAATCACATGTGCGAACAATAAATTATAGTGCCCCTGGTTGCATATGGATACGTGGACAGTCCAATTAATCAATATGGACCATCCACTAGGTTGAGCCCACACTTCCTGGACCACCATGTGAAAATCACATTAATTAGATGATCCCCATGCATGCAGGAAATAGCTGGCCTTGTTTCCTATGACCACTCGTTGTCCTGGATGCGATGGTTAGGATCATCTGACCAGTCTTTCCTTGGAATTATACAGAAATTCATAATTCAACCATAATTCATTTTTATTTTCCTTTTGCTCCTCCTGCAGCTGTGATTCATCCGTTTGCAGAAATGGTTTTGTACTTCATGCTCTTCACAATCCCTCAGCTGACCGCAGTACTTACGGGGACCGTTTCGATCTCAGCCATCGCTGGGTATTTCACGTACATTGATTTCATGAACAACATGGGCCATTGCAACTTCGAGCTGGTCCCCAAGTTACTCTTCTCAATGTGTCCACCTCTCAAGTACCGCATGTACACGCCCTCGTAAGTCTCCTCTCATTCATTAATATTGGATCATGAACCTTAATTAGACACTGTTTGGTAATATGGTTTGATGAGGCTCACAATCACATGCATGTGGGCGCATGGTTGGGTGATCTAGACTGTTAATCAGATGGGGATGCAACAATCTCTCGCATTCAAAGATCCAACCATTGGATCAGTAACCTAGGTTGAAAACATATATAACTAATGAATGTCCCAAACAGGTTTCATTCGCTTCACCACACGCAATTCCGGACCAACTACTGCCTCTTCATGCCTTTCTATGACTATATATATGGCACCATGGACAAATCGTCAGATGCACTCTATGAAGCTTCACTCAAAGGAACGAAGGAGGCTCCACATGTGGTCCATCTCACCCATCCAACTGCCCTCTATTCCATCTACCATCTACGGCTAGGAATTGCTTCGCTGGCTTCTAAACCATATGCTTTCCAACTGTACTATTCATGGATGCTGTGGCCCATTTCATCGGGGTTCATGTTGCTGACGTGGATATTTGGTTCCACCTTTACGGTTGAAAGGAATAGGTTGCATAAGCTAACAATGCAAACATGGGCAATTCCAAGATACAGTTTCCAAGTAAGAGGACAGAATGGCATTTTACATGAGGAATAATTATCAGAGAGGTGACTTGGCATCAAACATGCCAACGCCACGCACATGTGTTTGCTCTTAGCCATCTATCAGGAGACATATAGATGGTTCATGAAAATTTTGACCATATCTTTATTCAGTTTACATATGGCCCACATGGATTGAGTTTTGGGCCAGCCACACACATGGATGGCCCCACCAAACAACGGCCTGGATTCAACACATTTGCGTGGATCATGTCTTCAATCCTCCTCATGGGGATTTCAATAGCTTCTCTTATATACCATATGTTTGTGTATGTTAGATAGATTTCCTTTTTCTCATGTCCTCTCTCTCTCTCTCTCTCTCTCTCTCTCTCTCTCATATCATCCATCCACGAATCATACATATGCTTCGGGCCATGTGAGCTCTGAATCCAACGGCTACAATCCCAACATAAGAACTAGCACGACATCAGCATGTATTCGTGGAAAAGTTGTTTTCCTAATTAATAGGTGTATGATATTATCTTCATGTGCAGAATTTATTATCATGTCAAAGAGATATAATCAATATCTTGATTGAGAAGGCCATACTAGAGGCGGAAGAGGCAGGGGTTAAAGTCATCAGCTTAGGTCTTCTAAATCAGGGAAGATTATGCAAACTGTTTACATTTTGAAATGTGGTCATCCCTTTCATTTGCCTGTAATCTGACACAAAGTTTTCATCTTTAGAGAGGGGAAAAAAAAAAACATTAGGATCTCTCATCTTCTCCCTACACACTGCACACATCAGAAACTGTGTTTCAAAATGACATGTTTAGTTATAACCTTAATCCCACTTGATGAGAAATGGCCCAGTTTAATTATGTAATTATACAATTGTGTTGTGTTTATATGCATTAATGAAATGACATTCGAGAACTAGTTAGTGGAAATGACTAAGTTGCTACCCTCAAACATTAATCATCATATGTATCCTTCAAACTGTAGTTGAATTACTAAAGTGCACATTTGAGTTTCAAGTACTGAGGAAGTGCCATTTATATAGAAATAGCATTTCTACGTCTGATTTTGTGAATTTATTTGAATTTTGATCTCTTTCATTTCTGCTTTTCTATTTCCTGACCAGCCCATATTTTAAAAAAATAATAATTTTTAAGAATTTGATGGAAAGGAGAACAACTCATCTATCCACGAATTGCCCCACATAGTCATATGTGCCGCCATCTTCTAGTGTCTCACCTCTGCCACCATCCATCTTCAAGCCCCGTCATCAGAGGTCTGATCTTCCCTAATCGAGCTGGTTTAGGATACTTGAGAGAGATTTAGCAGCTCTCTCTCCATCTTTTTTCCTTTTGATTCTTGGTTTGGTGGGCCTGATTTTCCTTTTTGCTAACCGGCCCACCCAGGCTATGTACAGTTACAACTCCATGAATATAAGTCATTTGAAAAAAAAAAAACAGCACCCCATTTTTTTTTTCTAAAAAGAACTCCATTATATATATATATATATATATATATATATATATATATATATATATATATATATATATATATGAAAGGACTTTAGAATAGAGAGCACTTCGGCCTGTCTCTCGGAAAAAAATGACCAAGAAGAGCCTATCATGAGGAAAAGAAAAACAAACAAACTAAAGCTAAACTGAACAGAACAACCTGACCCAGAACCACCAAAACTAAAGGCCCCTAGCAGCCCCTATTGCCCTCTCGGGCAAAGCCCAATGAGCCCAACCCTCCTCTATCGAGCAGGGCTAGGCCCCGAATATGATGAGGAAACTCAGAGGCCTGCGTGAATGTGGAAAGGGATTGCTGAAGGCTCCCCAATTTGGCCAGACTGTCCGCTGTGGCATTCCCTTCCTTAAAATATGGCAGAAGGAAAACAAACCTCTGCCCCTGATTTTCTGAATTTGGTACAACCAATAGCCCTAGTGTGCAGCCCCCTGAATCTTGCCATTTAATAAGTCTACAACCATTTTGGAATCAGATTCCACTTGAACCTTACTCAACCCCCTCTGCAGACACATGACCAAACCGTCCCAGATTGTGTTGGGTCTAAAACCTAGCTTCTTGCTGATGTGTGGTTGCAGCCACCAAAAAGAAAAAAAAAAAACTAAAACTTTTGGAAGAAGAAGAGAGATTGTTGCTATATTGGAATAAATGAAAACGTATTACACTGCTGCCTTTTATAGGCTTTCTTATTATATGAAATGACTAATTTATCCTTGTCTAGATTCATCCTAGGGGCAGCTAAAGAAAGAAAAGAATCCAGAAAATATCTACTGTTTATCTTCACCCGCCAGCTAGCAAACTAAACATAGAAAAATCTCATAGCTAGCATACATGGTATGCACAGCTAGCTCACACGCCATTCACACGGTTTTGGATTTGCATAATCCACCACCGTATCCAACACTCCCCTTCAAACCAAAATCGGCTTCATTCCAAGCATTGATCTATGTCTCCTGAATGTGTCAGTCAACAATGCTTTGGTGAAGATATCTGCCACTTGTTCAGTGGTGTGACAGTATTCCAGCTTTACCAATTTCAGCTTTACTTGATCTCTAAGAAAATAATATCTTGTGTTGATGTGCTTGCTCCTTCCATGCTGAACTGGATGTTTGGCAAGTTCGATTGCCGATTTGTTGTCCACGTATATAATAAGAGATTTCTCTTGTGGATGCTTTAGCTCCTTTAGCAGATTCGTTAGTCAGATCGCCTCACATATAGTGGATAAAGGTGCTACGTACTCAGCTTCACATGTGGATAAGGTGACCACACTCTGCTTCTTTGAATTCCACGTAAATGCCGTCGACCCAAGATAGAAAGCATAGCTTGTAGTGCACTTTCTTTCATCTTGGTCACCACCCCAATCACTGTCAGAGTATCCATACAACATCGCCTCATCATCGTACGGATAAAAGAGACCAAATTCAATAGTCCCTTTGATATATCTAAGTACTTGTTTTGCAGCTAGCCAGTGTGACTCTTTTGGGGCTTCCATATACCAGCTTAGAAGCCCAACACTGTAGACTATATCTAGCCTAGTGATTGTGAGGTACCTTAAGCTTTCGATTAGGCTTTTGAATAGGGTTGAGTCGACGTTTCTTCCTTCTCCATCTTTTGTGAGCTTCAGGCCTATTGTAATAGGTGTACTTACAACTTTACAGTTGGCCATCTGAAACTTCTCAAGAAGTTCTTTTGTGTACTTCTTCTGGAATATGTAAATGTCATCGACTTGTTGCTTCACTTCAATGCTCAAGAAAAAAGACATCAATCCACCATCAGTTATCTCGAATTCTTTAAACATAGCCTGCTTGAATTCTTCAAACATCGCCTGGCTGTTCCCAGTGAACAGTAGATCATCAATATATAAACAAACGATAAGTATATCATCACTGGCATTCTTCTTTGTGTAGATGGCATGCTCATATGGACATTTGATGAAACCATTATCTTAAAGATAACCATCGATCCATGCATTCCAAGCATGATGAGCTTTCTTCAACCCATACATGGCTTTCTTCAGTCGATACACCTTGTGTTCCTCCCCTTGCATGATAAAACCTTCAGGCTGGTCAACGTATACTTCTTTTTCGAGTACCCCATTTAGGAATGCAGATTTTACATCCAGTTGGTAAATCATCCAACAGTGATGAGCTGTAAGGGAGATAATCATTCTTACAGTATTAAGGCGAGCAACTTGGGCGAAAACTTCTTCATAGTCTACCCATATTTCTGCTTGTAACCTTTTGCTACGAGCCTTGCTTTATATCGTTCATCTTACCATCGACATTCCTCTTGATTTTGTACACCCATTTGAGACCAATGGTCTTCTGGCTTTTAGGGAGTGAGGTCAACTCCTATGTTCGATTCTTCTCGATGGCATGAATCTCTTCTTCCATAGCCTTTCTCCAACATTCTTCATTCACAGCCTCCTCGAATGCGAGAGGCTCGTGGTCCGCATATAGGCAGAGTAAATTCACTTCTTCAGTTTCTACATAGACGTCGTTGAGGCTTCTCATTTTAATAGGATCCAAAAGTGAAGGAGAATCGGATGAAGATGTGCTGGATGAATTCTGATTTGATGAAGTACTTTTAAGAGAGATAGAGCGTACTCCTAGACTTCTGCGATCCGAATAGGGTGATGTGGGTGTCTGCTCTTGCTTCTCATGTCTCTCTTCTTCGTATTTTTCGACCTCGACCTGTTTTTCTTTGGCCGAGTTTCCCTCGTTCCATTTCCATGCTTCTTCTTCACAAAATACCACATCTCTACTCACCACCAGCTTATTGGTTAGTGGGTTGTAGAGCTTGTATGCCTTTGACTCTTCACTGTAGCCGATGAAGATGCACTTCTCGCCACGATCATCAAGTTTTTTCTTTCTCGCTTCTGGAACTTGAGCATAGGTGACACACCCAAAGATCTTAAGGTGTGCCACGTTCGACTTGTATCCACTCCATGTTTCCTGTGGTGTTTAGGATCTGATACTCTTGGTCAGACACCTATTGAGCAGATAGGCAGTACATGCAACTGCCTCTGCCCAGTAATTCTTTGGCAGACTTTTCTCCTTCAGCATGGTCCTCGTCATGTAGAGAATGGTGCGGTTCTTCCGTTCTGCAATTCCATTTTATTGTGGCGTGTATGTTGCAGTATGTTGTTGCTTTATGCCATGTTCCCTATAATATTCTCAAAAAACATTTAAGATGCACTCCCCACCTCTGTCAGATCGGAGGGTTTTGATTTTAAGACCACTTTCTTTTTCAACAAGGGCCTTAAAATTTTTAAAAATAGTAAAAGCAGCAGACTTCTCTTTGATTATATACACCTACAATTTCTACTGAAATCATCAATGAAGGTAATAAAGTATTTATTACCTCCAAGAGAGATTGGATCTAATGGTCCACAGATGTCAATGTGAACCAACTGCAACGGTTCTCTTGCTTTTCGGGATACTCCACACGGAAAGGAATTTCGTTGTTGTTTCCCAACTGTGCACGCCTCACACACATGTTGTAAAGCTTCAATAGTAGGCAAGCCATGCACCATGTGTTCACTCCCCAAGTATAGGGTGTGATATAGTAATAAACTCGGTAAGACCGAGGTCCAATCCACAGGGACTGAAACCTGTACGTAATCTGAAACTAAATAGAACTAGAACTAGAATAAGATGAAATCTAAATCAAATAATTTTGAGAAATAATGGTGAAATAATAATCTAAACTTAAGAAATTCAGAGAAAGGGAACTAGGGATTCAGAGGATCCACTTGTAGAGATCAGGGAGATCTTATGCCTGCTTCAAGAATCATGGAAATTAGACTGAACTTATTTGATATAATGTTCAGAAGATGAAAGGTATATGAATTAGAATGGATTCAATCACTAAACCATGCCCGGGAGACAAAGCAAACAACAGAATTAAACTAATTACCAACCAATCAACAATGTATGAAGGCTAGGAAGGGTACCGACATCCAACCATGCCCAGGAGACGATGGTGAACAACAGGGCTTCCTGACGTCATAAACATAAAGAGGAAAAGAACATGCTTAAAGCCATCGCAGACCCATTGTAATTTCAGTCACAATAGACCATTAAAGACTAAAAACATTCCTTTAAAATCACACTAACATCAACATGAATTCAGTCTTACACAAAAGGCACAATCAACAGGTCCTCCCATCACGCTACAAGCTTCACCTCTTAGCCCTAGCTAAGAGGTTTAGCCACACATGAATGGGCTAGATCTCATAATAAAATAGAGAAAAGAAAAAGAAAAAGAAGAAAGGAAATTAAAACCCGTCCTTTTGCTCCTGTCTCTCTCTCTCTCCTCCTCCTCCTCTTCACGTCCGGTCCAAACTCCCAGGATATTTCACCCAGCCTCCCTCTGTTTCCTTTTATAGAGCTGATAAGTCAGTCATTTTATCATGGAGAGAGACAGACAGCTGCTTCCGCAGAGTGATACGCAGCAACAACGAATGCATCACCAATTTATTTTTGAATCAAAACCACGGCTGCACATGCGAGATCTAAGATGTACAGTTGTCTTAGCTATGGTCGGTCCCACCTTGTGAGTATTTTGGACGGTCCAGATCGTCGGACCGATCCTCATCATGACTGCAAAACTGTCCGCGAGATCTGGTCTTCGGACGTGCTGTAACAAGCCACGCGTAACAGAGCTTACGCTGAAATGATTATGGGGCCCAGGATCAGCGGTGAGCGGGAAATCCATACTGTCCATTGGGTTTTTCTCAAAACACCAGTCAGGAAGAATCAGTTTTATATTGATTTCGGTGTGGTCCACCAGATCTTTAAATTTACCGTCCGTTCTGTGTTTGGAAGATCGAACACCAATCTCTGATGTATCTTAAACTTTCGCCTCCTAGGACGTGTTTATGAGGCCATTTCAGGCCTTATTGACGGTTCAGATTATCCGTATCACCGACCATGGTGACCCACTAGAATGGACCTCAACGTCTGATTGCGAAACAGAATTTCCAAATTCGCTCCGTGATGATTTGTGGGCCCCAGATTGACAGTGATGGAGAAATCCATGCCGACCATTAGATTTCCAACGAAAAACCGTTCAGATATGACTGGTTTTGGACAAGTTTTGGTGTGACCCACTGATCTCTCTGCTCCGCCATCCATTATGTGTTGAAGCCTTCATGTCGATGTAGCATCAGAGAAGTTCAGGAAAACAGCCCCCGGTACGGTCGGTTTTTCCTTCTGAGTGCATTGGATGGCTTGGATCAGCCGTCCAGATGACGAAGGTGGGCCATGCATCCTCCCAGTGGACGGCCCTGCATACGTGGAAACAGAGATTTCCATTCTCTGTTTAAGAGAGTCGGTCAAACCGACTTTGACTGGGTTGGTTGGTTCAGTGCACCGCCCGTGCATGGTTTTTGTATGCTCTGGCCACGCAAAGTGGGCCCTATCTTGATGATCCATAGGGATCTACTCCATCCATCCACTTTTCTATCTCTTTTAAGGGGTCGAGCTCGAGTTTGAAGTGTATCTGAATATCAGGTGGCTCCAAATCAGAGATTTAACGGGCTGATCTAGTCGTCGGACCACTTCTGCAGGGATCTGAGGCCTGAATTTTGATGTGTACGGCTCATTTATGGTCCTCAGGCCCTGTATGAGGTTTCGAGCCGAATGGATGGTGAGAACCCTGTGATCTTGCATTCTGGCTGACTTTCAGGCTACTTGATCTTCAGTTCCTCAGCTTTCTTGGATCTCTGGTGTTGATCTTAGTCCCCTAGAGTCCGTCCCTTGCCTTGGTGTCATCAGAGCATTAAATCCCAGCTTTAAGCACCCTTTCTCAGTCCCAGCTCGTAATTACACCCTGTATCACAAACGAGATTAAATCGGACCATTAAACAGCATCATGCTCATAAGTCCAGGCAATAAATGAGGTCTAATATGCAATATTTGACCCTCAACACAACCTCCAACCAGCATTTTTCTAGTCCTGAGCAAAGTATGCGAAAAATAAATTAAGAATTACCAAACAATTTCTAAGAACTCGAGTGATTTAGAAAAACAATCCAGACACGAGAAATCTAAGATTCATGAATATTGGGCATTGTTTCTTCTGGACTCAAGTACATGACAAAACCTCATAATCAAGTCCTAAGCATTAATCCATAAATTAGAAAAATTTCTAAACATCGAGTTCCATGGGTGTATAGTGGAATCTCGACTTACCATCATTAAGAGATTCAGTCGTCTATTTCTAAGATAACATTGATGATCAAAAGAGCATTCAGGACAACCTAAACCAGAACTTGCTTCACAGATCATCTTTTCATTCTTCCAGCTTTTGATTTTTCCATAAACAGTAGTGCCAAAGAAGGGAATCAAATCCTCACCTATAGGGAGCAAACTTATGGTGAAGTTTGTTCACCCAACCCTTTCCGACTCATTCTTGGGGAATTAAATCCCCACCTGTAGGGAGCAAACCTATGGTGAAGGCCATTCGCCCAATCCTTTCAATTTCTCAGGTTTGTTCCTTTCAAGCTTAGTGGTCACCAAGTTAATCCTTTAATATCGAACTGAACCTTAATGTGCAAGCAAGATGTGTCCTATGAAATCATGACTCAATCAATGTTTAAAACCTCTAATCAAGGATTAATAGTTCGAACTTAACTGTGAAATCCAAGAGTCATAAATTGCCAACATCACTTATCTTGTAATTCTAAATCTAAGATGGCTATCAAAATCACTTCGAATTCACAAGAAATTTCAGAAAAATTTAAAAATTTTCAGAAAATTTAAAAATTTTCACGAATTTTGCTTAAGACCAAGAAAATGCTAACCTAATCCCCACCCCCAACCAAAAATCCACATTGTCCTCAATGTAAAAAGATATAAGCATGCCATGCACATGGGACAACGAAAGTAAAAGAGAAGTGATGGGAAGATAGTACCTGGATGACGAATCGAGAGACTTTTCCAAAAATATCAGCGAGAGAGTAAGTCAGCGCAAGGAGAAACCAACACAAGTAAAACACAAATAACAAAAATAAACTCCTACCTATACCACTTTCGAAGGTGCTCTCGATTGCATTTAGCATATGCAACAAGCCTTTAAACCCTTAGGTTGCCCCTAGTGGACGAGTTGTAGTCTCGTGAGGGTTTACAGTAATGTTACCCACAAACATTGAACTAGCTAGGAAAGTGAAATAAGTTAAAAAGCTGGGTTACCTCCTAGGAGCGCTAAGTTTAACGTCTTCAGCCAAACCAAAGCAACTACCCTAGTCCTATGAAAACAGGAAACCTACCTATACCTCCATCAGACTAGGAGATTATTCCTAGTAAACAGGATCAGTCAGAGGTATGGACATGTCCTCTGAATCAAATTTCTCGACAAATGGCTTTAAGCGATGTCCATTTACTTTAAACTCCTTGCCATTGTCAGGGTCTCTTATCTCGACAGCCCCATGAGGATATGCAGTAACAACAATGTAAGGGCCGGTCCAACGAGATCGAAGCTTACCCGAAAAGAGATGTAATCGAGAATTATACAAAAGGACTTTCTGACCTGACGTGAATGATTTTCGTAGAATATGTTAGTCATGAAACGCCTTCATCCTGTCCTTGTAAATTCTCGAGTTCTCGTACGCATCGTTCCGGATTTCTTCAAGTTCATTTAATTGAAGTTTGCGTAGCGAGCCAGCATTGTCCAAATTGAAATTCAAATTTTTGATTACCCAGTACGCTTTATGTTCCAACTCCACAGGCAAGTGACAAGCTTTCCCATAGACAAGTCTAAAGGGAGACATTCCAATAGGGGTTTTAAAAGTAGTACAGAACGCCCATAAGGCATCGGTCAATCGGATTGACCAATCCTTACGGTCAGGGTTAACCGTTTTCTCCAAAATGTTTTTGATCTCCCTATTGGAAATCTCAGCTTACCCACTTGTCTGTGGGTGGTATGGGGTGCTCACCTTATGAGAGATACCGTATTTCTTCATTAAACTCTCGAATGGTCTATTACAAAAGTGTGAGCCCCCGTCACTAATGATGGCTCGAGGCGTTCCGAATCGAAAAAGGATGTTTTCTTTTAAAAATTTAATGACCGTGCGATGGTCATTAGTTCGACATGGAATCGCTTCGACCCATTTAGTGACATAGTCCACGGTAAGCAAAATATATAAATTCCCAAAAGATTGGGGGAATGGCCCCATGAAATCGATGCCCCAGCAATCAAATGTCTCTATGATAAGAATGGGATTTAAGGGCATCATATTTCAACGGGATAATGCCCCCAATTTCTGACAACGCTCACAAGCTTTGCAAAACTCATGAGTGTCCCTGAACATAGTGGGCCAATAGAAGCCACACTGCAGAATCTTGGCCATGGTCTTTTTTGCAGAAAAGTGACCACCACAGACCTGTGCGTGACAGAAGGAGATGACACTCTGATGCTCATTGTCTGGCACACATCTCCTCAAGATTTGGTCTGGGCAATATTTAAACAAGTATGGATCATCTCAGAAGAAGTTGCGCACCTCGGTGAAAAATTTCTTCTTATCTTGTGCAGTCCAATGTGTCGGTATGGAACCTGTAGCAAGATAATTAGCAATATCAGCGAACCAAGGTGAATGGGAGACTCTTAACAGTTTTTCATCAGGGAACATGTCATTGATATGGGTCGCCTCAAGGGAATCAGAGGTATTAAGGCGAGAAAGGTGATCGGCCACTACGTTCTCTACTCCCTTTTTATCTTTAATTTTCAAATCAAATTCTTGGAGTAGAAGGATCCATCGTATCAAGCGGGGCTTAGAATCATTCTTAGAAAGAAGATACTTCAGTGTCGCATGATCTGTATAGATAATGATCATGGATCCGATCAGGTAGGACCTAAATTTGTCTAAGGCGAACACTACGGCTAAAAGTTCTTTTTCTGTAGTCGAGTAGTTCACTTGGGCAGGATTTAAAGTCCTACTCGCATAATGGATGACGTAGGGCCTCTTATCTTTTCTCTGGCCTAAAACCGCTCCAAGAGCATAATCAGAAGCGTCACATATAAGCTCAAAAGGAAGGCTCCAGTCGGGTGGCTGCATGATGGGTGCAGTGGTTAACATGCCTTTAAGCTTGGTGAAAGCTTCCTGGCATTGCTCAGTCCACTCGTATGGAACATCCTTTTGAAGAAGATTACATAAAGGACGAGAGAGAAGACTAAAGTCCTTTATGAATCGCCTGTAAAATCCTGCGTGTCCTAAGAAGAATCGCACGTCCCTGATGTTCTTGGGTGGAGGCAGGTTAGAGATAAGATCGATTTTTGCCTTATCTACCTCAATTTTCTTGGACGAGATGATATGTCCAAGGACAATCCCCTTATGAACCATGAAATGGCACTTCTCCCAATTAAGTACCAAGTTCTTTTCTTCACATCTTTTCAGCACACATTTAAGACTTTCCAAGCACTCGCTGAAAGATGAACCATAGACAGAGAAATCGTCCATGAAGACCTCTAGATATTGCCCTACCATATCAGAAAAGATACTCAGCATACATCACTGAAAGGTGGCAGGGGCATTACATAGTCCAAATGGCATCCTTCGGTAAGCAAAGGTGCCGTAGGGACATGTAAATGTGGTCTTTTCCTGGTCCTCAGGGGCAATTTCAATCTGATTGTAGCCCGAATACCCGTCAAGGAAACAGTAATAGGAATGACCAGCTAGCCTTTCTAAGATTTGATCAATAAAGGGCAAAGGAAAGTGATCCTTCCTTGTGACGGTATTCAACTTTCTGTAGTCAATGCTCATTCTCCAACCAGTAGTGACTCTAGTTGGCACGAGTTCATTATTAGCATTGGCTACGATGGTGATTCTGGACTTCTTAGGAACCACCTGAGTTGGACTCACCCATTGACTATCAGATATAGGGTATATGATACCCACATCCAATAGTTTAAGAACCTCGGCCTTAACCACTTCCTTCATATTTGGATTTAGTCTACATTGTGGTTGCCGAGCGGTCTTCGCATTATCCTCAAGATATATGTGGTGAGTATAAATTGAGGGGTCGATTCCCTTGGGGTCCGCGATTGTCCATCCTAGGGCTCCTTTATGCTCAATGAGAGTAGATATGAGCATACTCTCCTGTTCTTTCTCCAGGTGGGCAGAGATCACCACCGGGTATGTCTCATCTTGACCTAAATAGGCATATTTCAAATCAGAGGGCAAAGGTTTTAGGTCAAGCTTCGGTGCCTTGAGGTTAGACGGAAGAGGCACTACATCAGTTTGTGGCAATTCTTCAAATTGTGGCCTCCACCGGTTAACTTCAAGTACCGGTGCAGTATCAAGCAAGGCACATGTCTCCCTAATCATATCATCATCAAACTCATGAGAGTGGGCCAAGCACGTCTCTAGAGGATCAGATGATAAGGTAAGGGGTGTCCTCTCTTCTACGAAAGTATCGATCATGTTAATGTCGTGGACATCGTCATCATCCTCTGAGTTGTTGCCGTTATTAAAAAAAATGTTTGACTCCAATGTCAAATTTTCAAAAGACATAGTCATGACACCATTCCTGCAATTGATAATTGCATTTGACGTGGCAAGGAATGGGCGACCAAGAATGACGGGAATCTGAGTGCTCATGTTATTGATGGGTTCGGTGTCTAGGATGATAAAATCTACAGGGTAGTAAAATCTATCGACTTGGACTAACACATCCTCAATAATCCCTCTTGGTACACGAACAGTTCGATCGGCAAGTTGTAGTGTGGTTAGGGTGGATTTTAACTCACCCAACCCTAACTGTTTGTATACCGAGTAGGGAATCAGATTAACGCTCGCTCCTAAGTCAAGAAGTGCATGATCAATTCGATGGCTCCCGATTACACATGATATGGTTGGGCTACCGGGATCCTTGAATCTCTGGGCACGTCTTGCTTCAGGATGGCACTCACTTTCTCAGTTAAGAAAATCTTCTTTTGAATACTCTGTCGTCTTTTGGTCGTGCATAGGTCTTTCAGAAATTTTTCATATGAAGGAACCTGTTTGACGACATTAAGTAGAGGAATGTTGACTTTCACTTGTTTCAACACCTCCAGAATATCCTAAGAGTTAGAAAGATGTTTTGGTGCAACCAACCGTTGGGGGAACGGAGTAACTGGCTTTTCTAGAAGTTCCGGTTCTAATTTTTGTGGGGCATCACCAGATCCATCATTGTCGTCCTCTTCTGGTTCTTGAGGCTTTTCAGGCCTAACCGGAAGGGTTTTATCAATGATCTTCCCACTCCTAAGAGTGGTGATGGATTTAGTGTGCCCCATTTGATTTGAAGAGCTGGGATCATTTATCTCGTACTGCAGTTTAGGATTGGGGAGCGGTTGTACAGGAAGCATCCCCTTTTCTATAACCGTCATGCGTGAATCCATTTTTTGCATCAAGTCTGTAAGTCCACGCATTGCCTGAGCCAGCTCTTGTATGGAATTTTGAACTGGTTCTTCTTGAGGTTGCCCCTGATTTGAATTTTGATTGAAGAAACTTTGAGGGGTAGCAGTTTGTCCATTCTTCCAACTAAAATTTGGATGATTTCTCCAACCAGGATTGTATGTATTGGAGGTAGATCCATTGAAAGGTCTTTGATAGTTATTTACGGCATTAGCTTGCTCATTCAACACTCCTCGAAAAGCAGATATTGTAGGACAATTTTCAGTTGTGTGAATGTTGCAATCACAGATGCTGCAAACAATGTCATTAACCTTATCATTCTTTCCTTCCATGGCCTTGACTCTTCGCATGAGATTAGTCACTTTAAAATTTACATCATCCTCTTCTTTCAGGAGATATACTCCACCTTTCTCCTTAGATTGAGCTGGCCTAGACGGGGTGTTTGATTTTGGGTAATGCTCCCATGATTGTGCATTTTCGGCAAGTCTATCTAGGTAATCTCATACCTCATCGACCTCTTTATTCATGAATTCTCCATTACACATTGTCTCGACCAGTTGGCGCATGGAAGATGTCAGTCCATCATAAAAAAATTTTGTAATGCGCCACATTTCAAAACCTTGTTGTGGGCATGAACTGACAAGATCCTTGAACCTTTCCCAACATTGGTAGAATGTTTCATCTTCCTTTTGGGCAAAGTTCATGATTGCTTTTTTGAGGGTAATCGTTTTATGGTGTGGGAAAATTTTCTTTATGAATTCCCTCTGCATATCATTCCATGTGCCAATGGATCTAGGACGCAGTGAATGTAACCACGTCTTAGCCTTTTCTTTCAAGGAAAAAGGAAAGAGTTTCAGCCTGATTGTATCCTCGGATACATTGGAAAAGTTTAAGGTGGCTATAATCTCATCGAACTCTTTCAAATGTAAGTATGGACTTTCTGATTCAAGCCCATGAAATTTAGGAAGGAGCTGGATAACTCCTGGCTTGATGTCCATCTGTCCTGTGTTTTCAGGAAAAATCATACATGAGGGCGTACTCACCCCTGCCGGTTGTAAATAATCCCGTAAAGTACGAGGCGGGGGTGCTTGATGCACCTCATTCTCATCATGTACTTCCTCATCCATATGTTGAGGTAGTGCTTGAGGTTGATTTGCTGCCATAACCTCAATTAACTCAGGGGAATTCGAGCGGTGTCTAGTCCTGCGATGGATAGTCAACCCCTCAACTAATCCTCCTTCAGTCAAGAGACGTCGAGTGTCGTTACGGGCCTACTTGGGCATGAACACTCGCAGCCCTCAATCAAATTCTAAACCTAATCCTAAGAAAGAAAATGAAAATCTAGAAAGAAAGAGAGAGTTGGAAGGAGATTACCAAATTGGAGTCCCTAAGCTAAAGACCTGCAAAACAAAACAAAATAAGTTAGTTTCTAAATAGAAGAAGTTTCTAAAGCAAACCAAATCTAAAAAGTTAGAAAATCTAGAAAATCAGAAAGAGTTTACCAAATTAGAAGTTCTATCTTAACAACCTACAGAATAGGAAATAGGTTAGTTCTATGAATCAAATAGAAAACAAAATCAAAAATAAAAATTAGTAAAATCCTAATCTTAAACTAACTCTAAATCTAATTAATTTCAGAAAATCATAGTGCACGTCGATTTCAAGAACGCGCCAAAAACTTGTTCACTCCCCAAGTATAGGGTGTGATGTAGTAATAAACTTGGTAAGACCGAGGTCGAATCCACAGGGACTGAAACCTGTACGTAATCTGAAACTAAATAGAACTAGAACTAGAATAAGATGAAATCTAAATCAAATAATTTTGAGGAATAATGGTGAAATAATAATCTAAACTTAAGAAATTCAGAGAAAGGGAACTAGGGATTCAGAGGATCCACTTGTAGAGATCAGGGAGATCTTATGCCTGCTTCAAGAATCATGAAAATTAGACTGAACTTATTTGATATAATGTTCAGAAGATGAAAGGTATATGAATTAGAAAGGATTCAATCACCAAACCATGCCCAGGAGATAAAGCAAACAACAGAATTAAACTAATTACCAACCAATCAACAATGTATGAAGGCTAGGAAGGGTACCGACATCCAACCATGCCCAGGAGACGATGGTGAACAATAGGGCTTCTTGACGTCATAAACATAAAGAGGAAAAGAACATGCTTAAAGCCATCGCAGACCCATTGTAATTTCAGTCACAACAGACCATTAAAGACTAAAAACATTCCTTTAAAATCACACTAACATCAACATGAATTCAGTCTTACACAAAAGGTACAATCAACAGGTCCTCCCATCACGCTACAAGCTTCACCTCTTAGCCCTAGCTAAGAGGTTTAGCCACACATGAATGGGCTAGATCTCATAATAAAATAGAGAAAAGAAAAGGAAAAAGAAGAAAGGAAATTAAAACCCATCCTTTTGCTCCTATCTCTCTCTCTCTCTCTCTCTCTCTCCTCCTCCTCCTCCTCTTCACGTCCGGTCCAAACTCCCAGGATATTTCACCCAGCCTCCCTCTGTTTCCTTTTATAGAGCTGATAAGTCAGTCGTTTTATCATGGAGAGAGACGGACAGCTGCTTCCGCAGAGTGATACGCAGCAACAGCGAATGCATCACCAATTTGTTTTTGAATCAAAACCACGGCTGCACATGCGAGATCTAAGATGTACAGTTGTTTAGCTATGGTCGGTCCCACCTTGTGAGTATTTTGGACGGTCCAGATCGTAGGACCGATCCTCATCATGACTGCAAAATTGTTCGCGAAATCTGGTCTTCGGACGTGCTGTAACAGGCCACGCGTAACAGAGCTTACGCTGAAATGATTGTGAGGCCCAGGATCAGCGGTGAGCGGGAAATCCATACCGTCCATTGGGTTTTTCTCAAAACACCAATCAGGAAGAATCAGTTTTATATTGATTTCGGTGTGGTCCACCAGATCTTTAAATTTACCGTCCGTTCTGTGTTTGGAAGATCGAACACCAATCTCTGATGTATCTTAAACTTTCGCCTCCTAGGACGTGTTTATGAGGCCATTTCAGGCCTTATTGACGGTTCAGATTATCCGTATCACCGACCATGGTGACCCACTAGAATGGACCGCAACGTCTGATTGCGAAACAAAATTTCCAAATTCGCTCCGTGATGATTTGTGGGCCCCAGATTGACAGTGATGGAGAAATCCATGCCGACCATTAGATTTCCAACGAAAAAACCGTTCAGATATGACTGGTTTTGGACAAGTTTTGGTGCGACCCACCAATCTCTCTGCTCCGCCATCCATTATGCATTGAAGCCTTCATGTAGATGTAGCATCGGAGAAATTCAGGAAAACAGCCCCCGGTACGGTCGGTTTTTCCTTCTGAGTGCATTGGATGGCTTGGATCAGCCGTCCAGATGACGAAGGTGGGCCATGCATCCTCCCAGCGGACGGCCCTGCGTACGTGGAAACAAAGATTTCCATTCTCTGTTTAAGAGAGTCGGTCAAACCGACTTTGACTGGGTTGGTTGGTTCAGTGCACCGCCCGTGCATGGTTTCTGTATGCTCTGGCCACGCAAAGTGGGCCCCATCTTGATGATCCATAGGGATCTACTCCATCCATCCACTTTTCTATCTCTTTTAAGGGGTCAAGCTCGAGTTTGAAGTGTATATGAATATCAGGTGTCTCCAAATCAGAGATTTAACGGGCTGATCTAGTCGTCGGACCACTTCTGCAGGGATCTGAGGCCTGAATTTTGATGTGTACGGCTCATTTATGGTCCTCAGGCCCTGTATGAGGTTTCGAGCCGAATGGATGGTGAGAACCCTGTGATCTTGCATTCTGGCTGACTTTCAGGCTACTTGATCTTCAGTTCCTCAGCTTTCTTGGATCTCTGGTGTTGATCTTAGTCCCCTAGAGTCCGTCCCTTGCCTTGGTGTCATCAGAGCATTAAATCCCAGCTTTAAGCACCCTTTCTCAGTCCCAGCTCGTAATTACACCCTGTATCACAAACGAGATTAAATCGGACCATTAAACAACATCATGCTCGTAAATCCAGGTAATAAATGGGGTCTAATATGCAATATTTGACCCTCAACACCATGCTTAATGAGGACAGAAGTTTCAGGCCACTGAAATTTAGATGGCCAAAGCGAAGATGCCACATCAAGGAATCATTCTTTGCTTTTCCATAAAAATACTTCTCAAGCATTGTGTTTATATGGAGAGGAAACATATGATTCTTCACCATCTAGACTTTTACAATCAAATGTCCATGCATATCTCTTATGAAAAGAGAAGAGTTCTCCATGTGTATGACATACCCTTTTTCGAGGAGTTGTCCGAGACTCAGTATGTTACTTTTCATGTTGGGAACATAGTACACATTGGAAATATAGTTTGGAACACCATTCTTCTGAAAGATTTTGATTTTACCTTTACCTTTCACTGGCATTTTTGATGAGTATCCAAACGTTACATCGCCATGAACTCTTTCTGTGAGTTCCACAAAGAGTTTCTTGTCGCCGCACATGTGATTACTTGCACCCGTGTTGAGATATCATACATCCTGCTGATCAATACCTTTCTCTTGTGCAAGGAGAAGTGTGGAGCTTTCTTGTTCATGGCATGATGCTTTGGCATAGTCGGATAGCTCGTCTTGAGTCACCGGCTCGCTCCAACAATCAGATGCATAGTGGCCAAACTTGTTGCAATTATAGCACTGGATGTTCTTTGTACTTCCTCGTCCACGCATAGATCTACCTCTACCATTTTCTCTTCCATAGAAATTGGTATTTTTCTGCTGGTTTTGGCCATGGCTTTGTTGGTATCCGCGCCCTCTGCCTCTTGCATGATTATTAGCAAAACGTTCACCACGTTGTGAACTTCCACGTCCACCATTGTTATTATTTAGAGTCAATCTTGACTCTAAAGCTCGTTCCATCGACATGGAACTAGCATTCTTCTGCATTCGTTGCTCATGAACTTGCAACGATCCCCTCAACTCCTCAATGGAGAGTGTCTCAATATCTTTTGATTCTTCGAATGCCACAACCACATGCTCAAACTTGGTTATAAGGGATCGAAGTATCTTTTCGATAACTCGGACATCTTAAAACTTTTTACCATTTCTTTTCATATTATTAACAGTTACATGCAAACGCGAAAAATAATCAATAATATTTTCACCTTCCTTCATGTGAGTCGCTTCGAACTCAGCTCTTAATGTTTGAAGGCGAACCTGCTTCACTTGATCTACACCATTGAAGATGGTGCCAAGGGTATCTCATGCTTGCTTGCTTGATATTGCTTCGGCAATCTTTTTGAAGGTGGATTCATCCAACCTTTGATAGAGGAGAAACAAAGCCTTATTGTCTCTTTTCCTTTGATTTTATAAAGCGATCTTTTCTTCATTGGTGAAGGCGGCTTCTTCTTCCATAGTGGGTTCTTCATACCCATTGGTGACGATCTCCCATGGTTCTTGCGACTCGAACAATGCCTTCATTTGGATGCACCATTTTTCATAATTGTCCTTTGACAACTTAGGAACCTGCGGCTGGATTGTGCTGGCCATCTTTTCTATTTTTTTTTTTTAAATGGCTAATTTTTATTTTTTTTTGAAAAATGAAGGGAGATGGATGAAATAGAAATATGAATATTTGTTAAACAGATTTTTTTTTGGCTAAAATTTGATTTTAAAAAAAAAAACCAGATTTTTTGATGCAATCTGATTTTTTTGAAAAATAGATTTTTGCTGCAATCTGATTTTTTATTTTTAAACATTTTTTTTTTTGAAAAATAAATTTTTGCTGCAATCTGATTTTTTTGAAAACAGATTTTTTTTTTTTTTTTTTTTTTTTTTTGCTGGAAACTTTTTCAAACAAAAAACTGGGACCTGTGGGTTATGGGCCCACCACAACTGACGTTTCAAACAAAACCTAGACAGTAGGCTTGACAGATTTAACAAGCAAAAAAATCTAGACGTTTCAAACACAATCTGGACAAAAAAAAATGATGAAGAAATGCAGTTCAGCCTCCTCACGGCTAATTTGTTTTTTTGTTTTTTTTTTTTTGGGTATTTGTAAACCCAAAACAAGGAGTGCAAGACCTCCTTCTCACGGCTGAGTAGCGTAGGACCTGCTTTTTGCTGATGAGGTCCAAGGATCAGTAACTCATACCACTTTGTTGGGTCTAAAACCCAGCTTCTTGCTGATGTGTGGTTGCAGCCACCAAAAAGAAAAAGAAAAAAAAACTGAAACTTTTGGAAGAAGAAGAGAGATTGCTGCTATATTGGAATAAATGAAAACGTATTACACTGCTGCCTTTTATAGGCTTTCTTATTCTATGAAATGACTAATTTATCCCTGTCTAGATTCATCCTAAGGGCAGCTAAAGAAAGAAAAGAATCCAAAAAATATCTACTGTTTATCTTCACCCAGCTAGCAAACTAAACTTAGAAAAATCTCACAGCTAGCATACACGGTATGCACAGCTAGCTCACACGCCATTCACATGGTTTTGGATTTGCATAATCCACCACCGTATCCAACAGTTTGCTCTAAGCTCCACAATGTTGTTGGATCCCAGCCTATAGCTAATGGCGAAAGCGAACATCAGCTTGCCTTTCTCCCCTCTACAGACCCCCTCCACCTCCCACCAACCCCAAATTGCACTTGGACAACCCGTCTACATTCAGTTTGCACCAGCCCACAACCGGTGGGAGCTACTTCATAATCGAAGTTACCATCTTTTGCGGAGGAGGAGCGATAATCCCCAGGGCCTTGAACGAGATCTCACTGACCAGAGATCTGTTGGTGGTTTTTGCAAGCCCTAGACTAAACATTTTAAACCACTGGGTAATCCTAAAAATCATTTTGGAGGGGAGGACCTTTGAACTATCAAATCTCGCTTCATTTCTAGTTTTCCAAATCTCCCATAGGATGATTATAGGAGTCAGGCCACACGGGAGAGTTGAAGTACCCAAAGGAGATGAGGTTGTCCATGAGGCCATTAATATGCCTTCCACTAACTGGTTGTCCAAGATTGTGATACCAAAAATTGATCTGAAGTGGTGCCACGCTACTTTTGCTAGGGAGCCCACAATGAAGAGGTGCGGCAGCATCTCCTCAGTTGGACTATGACTCTCATTTGCCTCGTAGCAATCACACTTCGAAACCATATAAACTTCCCTGGATTGAATTCTGACATCAGTCGGGGTGGCGCCTTGTAAAACCCTCCAAGAAAAACAGGAGATCTTAAGGGGAAGCATAGAGTGCCAGACCCGTACCGCCCAACTTCTCCTCTGCCCACTTGAACGGCTGGCCTGCCACGCTAATTTGACAGAGAAGGAGCCCGTAGATTCTAACAGCCAGAAATGGGAATCTGGCTCCTCTGAGTTGCAGAAACCACCTTGGAAAATAAAGTCGATGATCTCCTAAGGAAGAAATGAGAAGACAGAGGAGGGGGGAAGTGGACCATTTGGGCCAAGATGTATTTTATATTGTTTCGACATAATATTTTATCCTAAAAGTGGACTGAAAGTAACAAAAATGTTATTTAAATTTTAAAAATTATCTAAATAACTTCATGGAATGAAAATCTCTCTAAAAAAAGCTAGCTTGAGATGAAAGTCACTCAAACATCAGACTCTTTATGTAGGGCCAACGATGGTGGCCCACTATTTATAGGGTCATAGTACTCCAAAATGAAATATGATGATCCATGTAAAATGTACTTAAAATTTAAGATAAGGGTTTCATCATGGATTAAATGAAAATTGATAGTGGAGATTCACTTGGCATGAATGTTGCTTGCATCATGGAATGATTCTCAATGAAAATTTTATGTTTTTCAGCCATATTATCAGGAGAAATCTCAATGACAATAAGATATTAGAATTTTATTATAAAATATTTCAAAGATTTTAGAAGTGTAGGTATAAATTTACTTATTTTAACTTTAAAATAAATTTGTGATAAACTTATGATAATTTCAAGATAAGATTGCGAAATTTTAAAAATTGACGAGAATTTGAATATCTTGTGATTTTATTGGAACAATATCATTTAATCAAAGTTTGGCGATTAGATAACCAGATTTAACAAAATCTCAACGACACTTGTCACACCGGTCATGGACAACATACAGTGTTACGGCACAAGTCAACCACTTCAGTGACATGGTGTCGAGTCTACCATAAGTTACGGTGGTTAAGAGCTTTGATTTTGACCCATGGGAAAATGTTCATATGGTGCATTGTAGAGATGTGTGCATCAAATAGACCCCATCCATGAGATGCAGCATTTCAATGTTCAGCAATGAGGCCAAAAATCAACCTAATAGAAAACTCAGTTGGGCCACACCACAGGGAATAGGCAGAGGAAGACACCTAACCAATTAAACCTTCCAAACTTATTTTGTGGGAACCACGCAAAAATCTGACCTATTTTGTATATATGCCATCCAATCCGTTCACTAGATTCTCCACCCAAGGGTGAAGGAACACACCAAAAATTAGGTTATTACTCAGGTGAGCCATACTACCCAAGGTGAAGGAACACACCAAGGATCAGGTTATTTCTTAGGTGAGCCATACTAAGTGAATATAGAGGTTTTAGGCACGATTTTTCACTTTTCCTGGCTGAATTTTGGGCTCTCTTGGGGAGATAAACACGATGGCCCATGGAACAGGATTGGGACCCACATATAAATAATTAAAGTGTACCATATTACCCATGTGTTGCATGCACTTTTCATCTTTGTGAATTTCTGCCACATCCCATAAGTATAAGTACAGTTACAACTTGAGAGCAAATTTCAGGGGGAGGAGTTGAACGGATATGGGGAACTTTATCTCACAAAGCACCCAAAACTCAATATTAGAATTGTGGATGGAACTTCGTTGGCAGTTGCTATCTTGCTTTATAGTATTCCCAAAGGAACAGAACGGGTCCTGCTGAGAGGAATCCTTTCCAGGACAGGCTATGCAATTGCACTAACCTTATGCCAAAGGGGTGTCAAGGTAAATATGATTAACCCACACTTTGACTTGTTGGTTTTCTCTCCTAAATCCCGTTTGGTAGACACCTAAAACTGAGTTCATTTCATTTTATTTAACCATAATTGTGTATAAAGAGTTCTTGATCTGTAATACTTAATTATTATTAACTAAAATGGCATGAACTTGTTATGCATTAGCTATCAGATCTCTAATACTTAATTTATGTTAACTAAAATATTTTGGGCATCTACCAAACAGGGCCCAAGTGAATTGATTAGGCATATATGATTTAAATGTCACTTCTTTTCATTGTTTTAATTTAATGAGAAAACACCAAAATAAGCTTCCTTTGGGAAATAAGTTCTAATAGGGGACCCCAAAATCCCTTCAATTTATAGAAGGCATGCTTTTTAGTTGGAAAAGAAAAGAAAATTTTCCTATGTAGGTAATCAAAGGCCAAGACCGCGGCCATGACTTGAAGAGCCATGTTGCCAAGCCCCTAGCCATGGTGCTCGAGCCATGTGTCCAAGCCCCTAGCCATGGGGCTCGAGACATGTGTCCAAGCCCCTGGATTTCTATTTTTGCTGATTAGAGGTTACATGAGAACAGATAATTACCGTCTGTAGTGATGAATATGAGAAGCTGAAATTACACCTGCCAGCAAAGACTAGGTGTTGCTTGCTCCACACCAACGTTTATAATACAGCTGAGGTAGATTTTTCTGTCTTTTTATTATTTTTTTTCCTCATGCAAAAACATAGAAGTAAGAATATAATGTGGTGAAAAACACGTTTTGATAGCTGCATGTGTGAACTCAGGCATGGTTAGTAGGAGATGGATTGAAAGATCAAGAACAAAGAATGGCTCCCAGAGGCACTCATTTCATTCCCTTCTCCCAATTTCCTCCGAAGAGACTGCGAAGAGACTGTGTTTACCACACCAATCCTGCAATGGTCATTCCTCCGGCTCTCGAGAACATGCATGCTTGTGAGGTTAGTCCACAACTTCCCGTGTAACCTTGTTATTGTTAGGGGTGGCAACTGGATGGGCGAACCAGGCTGAGACTTTGGGCCCGAAAATTGGCCCGAGGGCCAGGTCAGAGCCTGATATCTAGGCCTGGTGCCTGATGAATGGCCCCGTCCAATGATTAAGTGGGGCACTGTTATAATGGTTTAAAGATACTTGTTAATTGTTCCCATTTGACATAATTAATGTGTAGTTTAAAGACAAACCTTGTAATCTGGGGCGACATTTCATTCATCCAAATTTCTTATACCATGGTTAAAAGACTCGGTGGCTTGACCAACTCATCGGACCCTGAATTGAGTCATGAATTGCCCAAGTCGAAGTAAAGCGAGGGGTGACTCATGGTATTGAATTGGATCAGGCCAAACTGAATCCTGAGTCAACTCGGACAAATTGTATCAGACTCATATGAGTCTTGAAACCATGGTTTATAGATTGTAAATATTATGGATGGAGGATATTTCAAGACAAAAACATTTTAAATTGTACTCATTTTAAACCTTTGATTACTATATATGTACCTCGCCCATGGGGTCAAGGCCATTCAAGCCCAATTAGGTCCAGGGCTTAAGGGATTAAGGCCGGACTAGGGTCCATAGCCACCCCTAGTTATTGTTTAGGACGTGCTTTTGAGTAATATATAGGATCATATGAAACATCATTACCTTTTCCTCATTTCCTCTTGATTAAAACGAAAGCTTGCAATTGGATTCCTTGTGCAATCAAATGCACCAATGTTCATTTACAAGAAAGGGATGACACTTTTTTTTGGGGTGTGTGCACATGTGATAGAACTGGCTGCCGAGGCGGGTGATGAGTGCGTGCCGCGTGGCTGGAATAGTGCATGCATTGGAAGGATGGGACACACACGAGTGCGGCCATGAAATTCTCGATGTTAAAAAGGTATGGGATGCGGCTCTTCGGCACGGATTCCTTCCATTGGTGCATAAGTGATTTAGATGTGTCCGAAAGATGGGAAAAGGCCTCCTACATACTTAATTATCTCTACGTACTTATGCTACGTTTAAACATGAGAATATCATAGACCTACACTATCATATGTTATGTGTGTTTTATTGTTTCTTTGCTTCAATAAACTGTCGCAAGTCTGCTTGCGTCCTTAGCTTGTGGTTTGAAAACTTTGCAGTATTAAGGCCAGTTTATCATACAACTTGTCTCTTAAGTTTTTTCCTTTTTGTTTTGTTTTTGTTTTATAAAAATTATTTAAAAAAAAAAAAAAAAAAAACACCTCCAATCCCACAGTATTGCAGGCCCTTGCAGCAGATAGAGCTAAGTATTAAGGCCTGTTTATCATACAAACATGACTCCAAGATTTCAAAAATAAAAATAAAAAACACTCCAATATTCAGACAGTAATGCAGGCCCGCTTGTGGTGACCCCACCACGTACATGGTGCTTGCTTGTGGAAGACGAGAAAAGCTCAAATCATTGCTGGATGGCTGAGCTATTGAATTTTTACTAGCAGGCTAAAGCAATTGGAATCAGAGAGGAAATTCCAATATCAAGAGGCGTCAAAGTTTAGTATTGCATGTCAGATGATCCAAAACCTAAATTGTGATTACCTGACATTGTTTAGTGTGTTTGGTTGCCGTAATTAGACTGATTAAACATGAAATTTCATGATATTTGGTGCAAACAAATGCCTGCTGAAAAGGGGGAAAAAAAAAAAACATTTCAAATGAATTACTTCCTAGCTACATTCCATCAGAACAGCACCGCTATATTAATAGTGTAGCTGAATAATCAGATTGATCCACTGGTAATGTAGACCCCAGCTTACAGTCCAAAAGCATGGCTCAGAAAAACTTTTTATAACCCATTTTTACAATTCCAATAATGGGGATCACATAATAATTCGACCAGCAAGTACAAGGTCGGACTAACCTGATGGATGAATTACTGCACCCAACAAAATTTAATACAATTATCATGTGGACCAAATAATGGAAATAGTTTGATGGATTAGAAAACTTTGGCCAAAATGATTTTCAGAACGGTACATTTGTTCTGCAAATTGTGGCCAACCTGACCAATAGGCCAACCTGATTCTAGGGCATCAATATAGTTGTCTCGTTCCATTGGATGGTTTGGATCTCCAACATATAGTTCCATGACGGCAGATACTTGAAGCGGCCAACCGTTGACTAGAAGGGCCAAGTGGCAAGGTAGGCCATTAAAGTGCAAAGAAATGGCGATCTATACCGTCCATTATCTCTCTCAAGCATCAACATATCAGGTTAAGTGTCAATAAGGTGGAAATCAGAAAGCATACTTCATTGATCAGAACCGTTTAGCCACACAAATAAATGATAAAGAGGATCTAAACCATCAGAAATAGAATGTAGGTGCTTCAAGAGTCAAAACAAAAGGAACGGTTGGCCAAAGCTAGCAGCTAAATGTGACCCACGTATTAATCGTCATCGTCATCCATCTCCTGCTGCTCTGCATGATAATCATCTGTCAATGAATTTGTCACCGAGCCTCCGGCGTAGAGATAAGTTCAACTAAAAATGAAAAGGCGAGGAAGGATCGGCCCAATGCCGAACTTCGGGTTCCAAGCATCATAATCCTTGTCAGGCATGATGAAGTTAGGGGCCGTCATCTTGACAAAAAATGACATGAGATCTGTTGGGTTTAAAAACCCACTCTCTTCTAATGTGTGGCTGCTGGCACCATGAAACAGAAAATAAAAAGATGAAAGAAAATATATATATATATATATATATATATATATATATATATATATATATATATATATATATATATATATATATATATATATATATATATGCTAAACTTGGAATGATGAAAACGTTTATAAGGTTGCCTTTTTATAGGCTTTCACCTCATGTGAAATGACTGAAAATACCCCTCTCTAGATGGTTCCTAGGGGCAACTAAACATAGAAAAAATCTAAGAAATAAATCTGTTGCAATCTTAATACAGCTAGCACATACGGTTTAGACACGGTTTCTACATGGTTTTGGATTTGCTAGAATCCACCGTTTCCAATACTCCCCTTCAAACTAAAACCGGCTTCATTTTAAGCATTGATCTAAGTCTCCTGAATGTGTTAGTCGGCAATGCTTTGGTGAAAATGTCTGCCACTTGTTCAGTGGTGTAACAGTATTTCTGTTTTACTTGATCTCTAAGAAAGTGATATCTTATGTCGATGTGCTTGCTCCTTCCATACTGAACTGGATGTTTGGCAAGCTAGATTGCCGACTTGTTATCCACATATATAACAGTGGATTTCTCTTGTGGATGCTTCAGCTTCTTTAGCAGATTCTTTAACCAGATCGCCTCACATACAGTGGATGAAGCTGCTATGTACTCAGCTTCATATGTGGATAGGGTGACCACACTCTACTTCTTTGAATTCCACGTGAATGTCATCGACCTAAGATAGAAAGCGTAGCCTGTGGTCCCTTTTCTTTCATCTTGGTCACTACCCCAATCACTATTAGAGTATCCATATAACATCGTCGCATCATCCTATAGATAAAAGAGACCAAATCAATAGTCCCTTTAATATACATCAGTACTCATTGTGTAGCTAGCCAGTGTAACTCTTTTGCGGCTTCCATATATCGGCTTAGAAGCCCAACACTGTAGACTATATCTGGCCCAGTGATTGTGAGGTACCTCAAGCTTCCGATTAGACTCTTGAATAGGGTTGAGTTGACGTTTCTTCCTTCTCCATCTTTTGTGAGCTTCAGGTTTATCGTAACAGGTGTATTTACGGCTTTACAGTCGACCATTTAAAACTTCTCAAGAAGTTCCTTTGTGTACTTCTTCTGGGATATGTAAATGTTGCCGACTTGTTGCTTCACTTCAATGCCCAAAGAGAATGACATCAAGCCTCCATCAGTCATCTCAAACTCTTTGAATATAACCTGCTTGAATTCTTCAAACATCACTTAGTTGTTTCCAGTGAATAACAAATCATTAACGTATAAGCAGGCTATGAGCATATCGCCATGAGTGTTCTTTTTTATGTAAATCGTATGCTCATACGGACATTTAGTAAAGCCATTCTCTTGAAGATAACCATCGATACGTGCATTCCAATCTTGTGGGGTTTGCTTCACCCCATACAGAGCTTTCTTCAGTCGATACACCTTGTGTTCCTTCCTTTGTATGACAAAACTTTCAGGTTGGTCAACATAGACTTCTTCCTCGAATACTCCATTTAGAAATGAGGATTTTACGTCCAGTTGGTAGATCATCCAACTGTGATGTGCTATAAAGGAGACGATCATCCTAACAGTGTGAAGGAGAGCAATGGAGGCGAATACTTCTCCATAGTCTACCCCGTATTTCTGTTTGTAGCATTTTGCTACGAGCCTTGCTTTATACCATCTATCTTATCATCGCCATTCCGCTTGATTTTATACACCCGTTTGAGCCAATGGTCTTCTGGCCTTCAGGAAGAGACGTCAACTCCCATGTCTGATTCTTCTCGATGGCATGGATTTCCTCTTCCATAGTTGTTTTCCAACATTCTTCACGGCCTCCTCGAACGTAAGAGGCCCATGATCCACATATAGGCAGAGCAAATTTACTTCCTCAGTTTCAGTATAAATTTCATTGAGGCTTCTCATTTTGATATGAGCCAAAGGTGAAGGAGAGTTAGATGAAGATGTGCTAGTTGAATTTTAATTTGATGGAGTTCTTCTCAGAGAGATGGAACGTACTCCTGGACTTCTGTGTGCAGACGATTTAGTCGAAGGTGTTGTGGTTGTCTGCTCTTAATTCTCATGCCTCTCTTCTTCGACCTCGAACTGCTTTTTTTAAAACCAAATTTCCCTTGTTCCATTTCCACGCTTCTTCCTCACAAAACACCACATCTCTACTCACCACCAGCTTATTAGTTAGTGGGTTGTAGAGCTTGTATGCCTTTGACTCCTCGCTGTAGCCGATAAAGATACACTTCTTGCCACGATCATCGAGCTTTTTCCTTCTTGCTTCTGGAACTTGATCGTAGGTAACACACCCAAAGATTTTAAGGTATGACACGCTCGACTTGTAGCCACTCCATGCCTCCTGTGGTATCATAAATCTGATGCTTTTAGTGGGACACTTATTGAGCAGATATGCAGTACATACAACTGCCTCTCCCTAGAAGCTCTTCGATAAGCGTTTCTCTTTCAACATGATCCTCGTCATGTTAAAGATGGTGCGGTTTTTCCGTTCCGTAATTCCATTCAGATGTGGCGTGTAGGCTGCAGTGTGCTGCTGCTTGATTCCTTATTCCCTGCAATAATCTTGAAATGCATTTGAGGTGTACTCCCCACCTCTGTCAGACTCGCGCCAACAGGGCAGCGATGAATGTGGACTTCCCTTCAAATCGTGCCGCATTTCTGGATTTTCAGACCTCCCACAACAGAAAACCCAGGGCCAGATTGCGAACTTGGGAGGACTTGTTGTCGGCAGAATGCATACCCCACCACTACAAAAGCATGGCTTCCACCGACGTAGCTGGCAACACATTGATCCCAAACTTAAAGCCCAAGGGATGTCAAGCCTGACCTGCCAGATGGTTGTCAAGCAGCAAGTGATTGATGAACTCCACCGACGTTCTCCCCGCTGAGCTAATACTACAACAAAAGCACTTTGATGCAAGTTGGATTTGTTGAGATGTGGAGCCACATCTGGGGGTCGCACGACCGGTCGTGGGATCCGCTCGACCAGTCGTGAGCAGTCATGGACTGGCTCGACTCAAAGTCTAGTGAACATCAATTTTTTGGGCTCCGAGGTGCTCGACCGGTTGTGGGCCATTCTCGATCGGTCGTGGGGTTCTCTCGACCAGTCGTGCAGCTTTCATGACTAGTCGAGGTTACGCAGATTTGTTTCCAGATTTGATGCGGATTGCAAATTTTTGAGTCGGCTTTTGGAAGGGTGTGAAAGGGAAGTTGCCTAAACTATAAATATGTGTCCCTAAGGTTTTTCTAGTGCATGAGAAATAATTCTAAGGTGTGGGTAAAGGGATTTCTATGTGCTTCCAACGGAGAGATTAGTATATTGCCTTGTAATCCTCGTTTTTCTTCATAGTGGAAGTTTGCATCTGTTGTTTTTTACCCTTGTTTGAGATTTTTCCATGTATATCTTGTCTTGTGGTTTATTTGGAATGCTTTGATTCTTTTTCTAGTTTATATTTCTTCTTATTTATCGTTTGTGGGTGAGACTTGAGATTGGATCTTGGTTCACTGCGTTGTTGGCGTGCTGCGCAACAACTGGTATCAGAGCTATTGATTTAGTTCTATTAGGAGCGATGATAGAAGAATAGAAGACTAGAATTTAGAAGTTTGGTGGTTCAAACTTTACCTTCTGGAAGATGTAGATGGAGGATTATCTGTATCAGAAGGACCTCTATATTCCTCTAGAACGAAAATAGAAGAAACCAGAAAAGATGATAAATGATAAATGATTTTTACTGGATAGGAAGGCTTTAGGAACGATCCGACTCTCTTTGTCTAAGAGCGTCGCCTTCAATATATCCAAGATGAAAACCACAAAAGAATTAATGGAAGCCCTAGCCACCACGTATGAAAAACCCTCAACGTCCAACAAGGTTCATCGTATGAAACAACTATTCAACATGAATATGTCAGATGGTGGGAGCGTGGTTGAACATCTAAACGAGTTCAATACAGTCACGAGCCAGTTGGAATCTGTTGGCATTATTTTTTAGGATGAGGTCAGGGCGTTATTGATCTTATCCAGTTTGTCAGACAGTTGGGATGGTTTGGTGATTGCTGTGAGCAATTCCTCAGGGTCGAAAAAGCTGAAATTTGATGATGTGACAAAGACGGATGTTGGCATTGTGGCAAAAGGGGGCACATGAAACGCGATTGCAGGGCGCTTAAGAAATAAGAAGGAAGCTCTCAATGCAGGAAGGATTCAGTGAATCTATCTGAGGAGAGTGACACAAAGGCATTGATCATGTCTCTTGATGCGAGGAATGAGTCTTGGGTTATAAATTCGAGTGCTTCGTTTCATGCCACTTCATGTAAGGAAGTTCTGCGTGATTATGTGTCAGGTGACTTTAGGAGAGTCTACCTGGGTGATGATGAACCGTGCAGTATTGTTGGAAAGGGAGACATTCATGTCAATCAGAAAGACAGAACAGTTTTGAAGTTGAAGGATGTCAGACATGTACTAAGTTTGAAACGGAACTTGATCTCATTGAAGCAATTGGCTGATACCAGTTATGTGACAACCTTCACTAGTGATTCCTAGAAGCTTATAAAAGGTGCTTTAGTGATATCTCGAGGCGAGAAGGAAGGTACCTTGTACGTGACTTCAAGATCGTATAGTTCACTCGCAGTCGCATCAATTGGAGTGAATGGGCAGTTATGGCATCAGAGGTTGGGAGATATGAGTGAGAAGGGGATGAATGTACTATTGTCAAAAGGGAAACTACCAGGGCTGAAGTCTATTGACTTGAAATTCTACGAGGACTGCATGTATGACAAGAAGAAGAGAGTAAGCTTCAAGAAAACAGTATGCGTTCCAAAGACACATCTGTTCGATCTTGTATACACTGATGTTTCCTTTATTGATGAAGCTAGTAGAAAACTATGGGTCTATTTTTTAAAACATAAATCTGATGTATTTGATGTATTTAAGAAGTAGAAAGTTATGGTAGAAAATGAGACAGGTAAAACAGTAAAATGTCTTAGATCTGATAATGGGGGAGAATATTGTGATAAGATATTTAAGGAGTATTGTGCAGCAAATGGAATTAAACATCAGAAAATTATTCTAGGGACACCACAATAGAATGGTGTGGCTAAGCACATTAACAGGACCATCCTTGAGAGCGCCAGGAGCATGAGGTTACATGCAGGGTTGCCCAAGACCTTTTGGGCAGATACTGTAAAAACTGCCGCATATCTAATCAATAGAAGTCCCTCAGCATTATTGGATGGTAGACTACCGGAAGAAACGTGGACTAGGAAAGAAGTGAACCTTGCACATCTCAGAGTGTTCGGTTGCACTTCATATGTTCACATTGATGCAGAGCACAGAAACAAGCTGGATGTAAAGTCCAAGAGATACACGTTTATAGGCTACAGGCAGCATAATTTTGGCTACAGGTTTTGGGATGCAAAAAACAGAAAAATCATTAAAAGAAATGACTTAGTCTTCAATGAAAAAGTGATGCATAAGGATAGTGTGCAAGAAACTAAGGTAAAAAAAAAAGGATTCGTAAAGTTGGAAGAGTTACTGGACACGGGTGTTACAACGCCACAGGATTATCATGCATAGGAACATTATAAGGCAGAGCCACAGACATCAGTTGTGAGGAGGTCTACTCGGGAGAGGAGACCCATGGTCCGATACTCACCCTCCTTACATTATCTACTACTGACAGATAATGGTGAGCCAGAGTATTTTGAAGAGGCATTACAGTTAGATACACGGGTTAAGTGGGAGTAGGTCATGGATGATGAGATGGACTCTCTTGAATTTAATCATACATGGGATCTAGTCACTCTACCCAAGGGTAAGAAAGCTCTTCATAACAAGTGGGTTTACAGACTGAAGGAGGACCACGATGGTTCGAAATGGTACAAGGCTAGATTGGTTGTAAAAGGGTTTAAACAAAAAGCAGGTATCAATTTCACCGAAATATTTTCACTTATGGTGAAAATGTCTGTGATTCGTATGGTCTTGAGTATAGTGACTACAGAGGACTTACATCTAGAGCAGCTAGATGTTAAGACAGCCTTTCTTCATGGGGACCTTAAAGAAGAGATATATATACATCAACTGACAGGATATGTGGCACTAGGAAAGGAGAACAAGGTTTGCAGACTAAAGAAGAGTCTATATGACCTGAAGCAGGCCCCGAGGCGGCAGTGGTACAAGAAGTTCGACGGTTTCATCTTAGAAAACGGTTACAAGAGATGTCATGCAGACCACTGTTGTTTTTTAAAGAAGTTTGATATGTCGTATATCATCTTTCTTCTGTACGTTGATAATGTGCTTATGGGCGGTTTAAGCATGAAGGACATCTCAGATCTCAAAAGACAACTGTCTATAGAATTTTCCATGAAGGATTTAGGAGCTGCAAAATAAATCCTAAACATGAGGATAAAGCATGACAGAGAAAATAAAAAATTAGTTTTGTCACAAGCAGAGTACATAGCCAAGGTACTTGATTGATTTAATATGGGAGGTGCTAAGTCGGTTAGCACTCCATTAGCCAACCACTTCTAGCTATCTAAGGAGCAAGGTGCAAAGACGCAGGAGGAACGAGACTACATGGCTAAAGTCCCATATGTGTCAGCTATTGGGAGTCTCATATATGCTATGGTGAGCACGAGGCCAGACATTGCTCAAGCAGTGAGAGTCGTTAGTAGGTTCATGAACAACCCCGGGAAGGAATATTAGGAAGCTGTGAAGTGAGTCCTTAGATACCTGGTAGGTACTAAGGAGATATGGCTATGCTATGGTGGATCAAAAATCAAGTTACAAGGCTACGTGGATTTAGATTTGACAGGAGATATCGACAGCAGAAGAAGCACCACAGGTTATGTCTTTACTCTGGGTAGTACCGCTATCAGTTGGGTTCCTCAATTACAAAAGATAGTATCTATTAGTATGATGAAAGCAGAATATGTTGTGGGTACAGAAGTGTGCAAGGAGATGGTATAGATGTAAGGTTTTATGAAAGAGTTGGGTAAGAAGCAAGTAGATTGCAAGTTGTACAGTGACAGTCAGAGTGCAATACACTTAGTTAAGAATTCAACATTTCATTCAAGAACCAAACATATTGCCATCAAATATCACTTCATACGTTTGTTACTAGAAGATGGATCAATTGCGTGGAGAAGTTTCATATAAGTGAGAATCCTACAGATATGCTGACCAAGGCAATCACACGGGAGAAGCTGAAGCTCTGATCAACTATGATTGGTCTTCAGGCTTGAAGACGGGGAGACAATGTACTCCGAATGAAGAAGACAAAGGTTTATGGCGATGTGTCTCCAAGTGAGAGATTATTGAGATGTGGAGCCACATCTGGGGGTCACACGATCGGTCGTGGCCCCTGCTCGACCGGTCGTGGGGTCCATTCGACCAGTCGTGAGCAGTCGTGGATTACCTCGACTCAAAGTCCAGCAAGCATCAATTTTTTGGGGTCCAAGGTGCTCAACCGGTCGTGGGCCTTTTTCGACCAGTCATGGGGTCCTCTCGACTGGTCGTGCAGCTTTCACGACCAATCGAGTTTATGCAGATTTGTTTCCGAATTTGATGCAGACTGCGTATTTTTTAGTCGGCTTTCGCAAGGGTGCAAAAGGAAAGTTGCCTAAACTATAAATAGGTGTCCCTAAGGTTTTTTTAATGCATGAGAAACAATTCTAAGGTGTGGGCAAAGGGTTTTCTATGTGCTTCCAAGGGAGAGGTTAGTATATTACCTTGTAATCCTCATTTTTCTTCTTAGTGGAAGTTTGCATCCGTGGTTTTTTAACCCTTGTTGGGGTTTTTCCATGTATATCTTGTCTTGTGGTTTATTTGGAATGCTTTGATTCTTTTTCTAGTTTATATTTCTTCTTGTTTATCGTTTGTGGGTGAGACTTGAGATTGGATCTCGGTTCACTGTGTTGTTGGCGTGCTGCGCAACAGGATTCCCCGAGCCTGGACCACGTCATCAATCGAAATAGCCCTGTGCAGTACCTTCTAGTGGAAAAGCGAGATCCCAGGGGGCATTTTCGCATGCCACACCCATCTCGCCCAGCCTTTCCATGTGTGAGGCTCTCTACTAACCAACTAGGCAGAGCTGACTAAGAAGCATCCCAATGGATCGAGAGGCCAAAAAGGAACATCCAGGCCATTTGATATGCAAAAGCTCTCTTGGAAAATATAGTTGATTACATCTTAGGGAAGGAATTTGAACACTGTTGAAGGAGGATGAGGGCCATTTGTGCCTAGGAATTGATTCACCTGCCATGGCCGAAATGTGGGAGGAATTGGAGCCATCACCAGACTTTAAAGGGCGCCCAGGCCCATCTAGTTGGTGCTCTAGAGATTGCAGCAACCAGAACTAAGTGTAACGCCCTGAAAATCGGGGGTCGAGCATAAACTCAACTCCCGAGTTACAACGCATCACATATGCAACAAAATGAATGATGATTGAATGTTGTCTGTATTAGTGTAATGAACATGAGTGAGATTAAGCCAAAACAGCATATCATACTCCAGAGACAGTTAAATCATAAGCGGAAGACTGATAAAATATATAAACTATAGTAAGTCTCCAGAGTGTGATAAGGTTACCAAGTTAATGAATTACAAGTACAGTTTCAAAATATACTAAAGGTGTAGTGTCATCTAGACATCTCTGTAATCTCGTCGATCAAGACACGGCTCACATGAAGCCGCCAGAAAATAACATACATGAGAAGGCATCCTGGTCATCACAAAAGTTCGGCTCCGCCCCAAAAGTAGCGTCGCCATCTGCAATCAGACAATGTCTGGTGGGTGTTCGGAACACCATCCCGTAACGTAGGAGTGAGTAGCTAACTCAATGGAACAATAAAGCATAGGTTAACATGTTATCAATTCAGTCAAGCAGTAATGATAAAGCAGTATAATCAAATACTTCTAACTACTCTTATTAATGTAAGTATGAATGCAGTCATGATGGATGCCCTCACCACACACTCCCTCGTGCGACACCATCTTACGTTCGCGGTATGCTTGCATACCTCAGTGCTCCACATCTTCTAGGCACATGTAATGCATGATGAGCATGATTACCGAGTTGTTATTAGTCCATTTCAAATAGCAGGATTGGGAAACTAAGGTACCTCCCTTATATCATTCCCAAACATGATCCATTCTAGGGTCGTTAGTCCTAGTTAATCTCATACGATAATGTGCTTCTAGGTCACTGCAGAGGCTGCCAGGGCTGTTACGCACAAAGGTTACACCACTCCCCCATCACCTCTTTAACGATTCATCACTATACAAATACTGGCCTAGTTAATACTCTATACACAGCGGCAAAACTCGTCGCCTCACCGCAAATTCAGAGTATGCTCGAGGTCACTACAAAGGGCTGCCAGGGCTTCTATTATGTTTGTATTTAACGAGTACAGTTTCGATCCTGGGCCAGTGGGGTAGGGTCCACCAAGCTTTCGCTACGCTACCCAGATTAAAGAGGTGTATTGATATGACCTAACTATATCTATCGGTCTCTGGCATTCTCTATTGTAACCGGCGGTCTAGTCTTAATTTAGGGGTAGTGGAAATCCATAGGTGTAGTCCAAAGTCTATGCTTATACACTAGATGATTTTATACCCTTTTTAATACAAGAAATTGTTTTATCGCTTAGGGTCAAACGTTGTCTAAATGGGAATTGAGTTGTACTGACTTAAATTTAACTACTCTCGAGCACTTCACAC
>JASAUF010000320.1:3712500-3870514 GCA_030180095.1 Magnolia changhungtana
GAAGAAGCTAACATTGCAACCGAGTAGCGTGACTGACCTGAACAGGAAAAGTAAAGGCCGTGCCATCAAGTCCATAGGCCGTCACCACCCTAGTCTCGCAGTCGATCTCTGCTTGCATCTAAGTGAGCCAATCCATACCGAAGATAACGTCGTAATGGAATAGGGGGTCGATGATCTGGTCAACTAGTATCACTCTGCCACCCAAGTCTATCGGGCAGCCCTCACAGATACGAGTAACTTCAGAGGAAGTCCCTATGGCAGTGATGACCCTCACTCCTCTCGTAGGAGCAGTAACTAAACCCAGTCGCTTGACTGCCGTGCATGAAATCATAGAGGTAGTGGACCCAGTGTCCACCAATAAGAAGACGGGAGTACCTTGGACGTGTGCAGTGACCTCGAAGGCCATAAGTGCTGAAGGTGCAGTCTCTGGTTCCTCAGCTATAAGCGCATGAACACGCACCTGCTGAGATCGGTTAGGCTGAGGTACCATGGGCCGTTGAGGCAGCCTGAAGCAAGGTGCAGGTGTCTGAAGGATGGATGTGCAGGTGCCATCCGAAGTGGTGGAGTCGATAGAGCCTGTGGACGAGAGCGACTAATCATCTGCGGTGGAGAGAACCCGCTATCCCTTATCCGCGCAAAATAGCTCCTAGCAGGATGACCCTGTTTCCCGCAGTATGTATAGGTCACAACAGGGTGCCTCATCGGAGCCACTGGCGCTGTGATCCTAGGAGGCGAATCAGCACGAGGCCTCTTATCAAGGAAAGGCCTACCCTGAACATTTGGTCGTGGGCTCATAACCATAGCACCACGGGAGCATGTCAGCCGATCAACATCCTACTCCGCTTGAATGGACATATGAATCAACTCCGCATAGGATGGTATGCGGATACAGCACATCTTCGACTGGATGTCAGGTCGCAAGCCCTCAGAGAAGCGTCGAATCCGCATCGGCTCATCAGCAAGTATAGTTAGGACAAAGCGGCCCAACTCTATAAAGCGATGCTCATACTCAGTGACCGTCATGCCACCCTGTCTGAGGCATAGAAACTCATTCTCCCTCTCATGTCGGTAGGCCTGAGGGTAATATTTCTCATGAAAACGGAACTCAAATGCTGCCTAGGTCCACTCATATCGCACTGTGACGGTCCGCAGTATGCTGTCCTACCATAAGCTAGCCTCCTTCTCGAACATAAAGGCGGCCAACTCAACCTGTTCAACCTCAGAATAATGCAGCATCTTCAGTATCTTCAAGATGTGGTCTAACCAGTACTCAGCCTCCTCGGGTCTATGAGAACCCGTAAAAGTCGGAGGCCTCAAGCGCTGGAATCGCTTGAGTAGACCGCGAGTACCCATGTCTCCTGTAGGGTACGCAACAGGTGTGGGCGGAGGCACATCCTTAGCCTGAGCAAGCGGCTCTGTAGGCCCAGCAAGATGTGTAGATGGCGAAGGTGGAGTCGCACTCCCACCCTGAGTGATAAGACCGCAAGAAGCTACTGGTGCTGCTGTTGCATCAGCATCATCATCTGCTCAAACCTGTCAGTAGGTGGAGCAGCCTGCGGCTCATACGGTGTTGAAGAGGATGCCCAGTTCTACTCACGAACCGGGGGTGTATAAGGTGGTAGTCCACCAGTAGGACCAGCAGAAGGCTGATCTGAGCCAGAACCCGGGTCCGTAGGACCACCTCTGCGGGAAGGAGTCTGGTCCATCGAGTCAGTGAGCAAGAGGGGTGCCGTGCTCCTCGTAAACCTCCGTGACATGCCCTATACAACATAGGGTACATCGCATGTGAGATAAAGCATGGCAACACAATACATAATCACTTAAGCATTCCACAAACATCATAGTAAAAGAAGCTGCATGCTTTTCATTTACCAAAATTGTCACAATACATGGAATACAGAGTTATATGAATCATGATAGAAGATGCAGGGGAGCTAATACAACCAAGCTTCAACTACTACAAAAATATACTACTAACTACTACATCCATCATCATAAAAACATAAACCGCCTAAAGCGGTAAGCAAAACAAACTACAAACAACAACTTGGATGACTAGGCATCCGAGTCAGAAGATGGAGGAGGAGCATCCTTTTCCTGTACACAGCATAGGATAGTCCTTAATGTACGAGACACCTTCTTAAAACTTCGCTTCATGAAGGCTTCGGTCACCTCAAGCTTAGCTCGGGTCTCACCAAGCTCGGCCCGAACCTGTCTAATCTCTTACCGCAGGGCAGCTTGGCTCTCCTCAATGCGAACCATACGAGCATCCCTCACAGCCTGAGCAGCATCCGGCTCTGGTGCTCCAGGAGGATAGCTCTCCTCAGTATCCTGAGCCTCATCTTCTTCTTCCTATATCTCATCACCGCTTCCTTCCTCGGTTCCAGCCCCGAGGTCAATACTCTCCTCACCTGCGCTATCCGACTCATATCCAGACTCGTCGAGTCAGGCTTGCCGTTGTCGAGGGCCGATCTTCATGTTGTTAAGCATAGCCTCGCTTATGACCCGGACTAGTGCAAGGTCTTCCATGTTAAGCCTATAGTTGACATCTCAAGCCATCTTGCATATTAGGCGGCCAAATGGGAGCAAGAGGTCGTTCCTTACAGATCGAACGACCTGAACTATCTGAAATAGGACAAACGTGGGCAGGCATAAGTTGTCCCCATGTCCAATCCTGTATAGGAAGTCCACCATCAACCGAGTATACCCCGTGCGGTTACCCCACCATGGATACACATTATATGTGAAAATGTGGTGAAGCAAACGGAAGTCATCTGTCAACTTCGATGACGAAAGACAGTTTCCCTGCATCCAAGAAACTTGTCGACCACAAAGGTATCGTGTACGACGATCCCTTTATCGCACCCTCCTGAAGAAGTTGTCATTAGGAAGCACTTCACCACGTGGGATGTTCATGATCTGAGCCATCTCAACCACAGTAATTGTGCGCACTATGCCCCTCATAGAGACAGTGAATTGAAGAGGCTCCAACGATGGGTCTATGAATGGGCGTAGAAGGCATGAACCATGTTCTTACATGCAAGAGACTCACCTTCAAATATAGGACCCCATTCAATGTCCACCAAGCGGTCCATCATCGGGTGTAGCCCAAACATCCGCTCATCCATGTGAGCTTCAAACACAACCTTACGGCCAGCAAAATGATCATATTCGAAGCCTATCGGAAAAGCATCTCTGATCGAAAGTTGGGGATCTAGGTCTCGCTTCGACCTATACTCCTGAACTGTGCTAGGGCTGGCTTCATCGTCCACTTCTCTCCTCAAATGGGTTGGATGGCTAGGCCCAGCTTCATCTGCAGCGGTCTTTCTTTTCCCCATAAGAGAAAGGACGGCGGAGATGAAGAAAATGGCCGAAACAATGGCAAAGAAAGCCATGAAAAGTGAAGATAAGAGAGAGAAAGGGCTGCTCTCTTTGCTTCACCTCGAACTTGGGTCTCAGCAGTGGTTGTAGAGGCCCAAACGACCAGGTTTTAAGAAGAACAATGAAGAGATGAAGTGGGGTAGGGGGTGTGGAAGAATTTGAGACGAAATGGAGAGTGTATAGGATGAAATGAGAGAGAAATGGAGAGGATAGGGAGGTAGGGTTGTTGTGAACAAAGGAGAGGGATGGGTTGTGACCGAAATAAAGGGTTTTGATGATTGGGAGGGAGAGTTGAGAGAGGAGGCAGCAGTTGGAGGGCTTGGAAGGGTAGAAATGAGGAAAGGGGGGCAAACAGAATTGAAATAGGGGCCCCCATGCGATTTCGCGGGCCCCACACATGTCCTAGGGTCGGGCCGACCCTGACCAGACTCGACCCAACCAGACCCGATGGACCCGACCGTGGTGACCGCAGTTCTGCCACAGTCCGATGGGCCGGGAACTGCACCACCGTGGTAGGGCAGTGTTCACCACCCTCCCAAGGTGCCAAAGACATCTTGGGTCTATCTTGGGTCCCTCTGGATTAGCGCGGAGAGGCCCACGACCCCGTTCATTCTAATTTCAGGTAGTTTCGAGAAGTCTCTAATCTAAACTGACATTTACTGAGTTTTAACAGTTGGGGTTGGGTGGATTGTGATCTAGACTCATCAATTGAAGGCCTAGAAGTGTTTTGGGATTGACTCGTGCGACCAGGGTTGGGTACAGACTCGATTTTGGCGTTCGTTTTAGTGAACTTTACCGTTGGACGAAACTGGGATGCCTAAGACTATTACTACATCGTTCTCGCACCCTCCTATGTCAAAAGGCATCAGCGTACGTCGTGGGAACATAACTCAGGTATGGTTTAATTAAAATCATGCTCTGATACCAACTTGTAATGCCCTGAAATTCGAGGGTCGAGTAGCAACTCAACTCTCGAGTTTCAAAACATCACTTATGCAACATAGATAATGATGATTAAATGTTGTCTGTGTTAGTGCAATAAACATGAGTGAGATTATACCAAAACAGTAATTCATACTCCAGATCAATTGTATAAAGGCAGGCGGAAGACTGAAACTGTATATACTTGTATGTAAAAGAAACAAAACCATCTCAATCTCCAGAGTATGAACCCAACTGAGTCACCATATACATGTATCTATTTTACGATCAAAATGTCAAAAATACAACTAGAGATGTAAGCCCTGTAAGTCCCGTCGATCCAGGCAGTCTAGGTAAAGCCACCAGCATACTACATATACGAGAACTTGTCCTAGTCCTCGTCGTAGTCCGGCTCAGCCTCCTGAGTCGTCACCTCATCTGCACCTAAGACAGAGTCTAGTTGGTGTGTACAACATCGTCCCGTAACGTGGGAGTGAGTAGCTAACTCAGTGGAACAATAAAGTATAGGTTAACATGTTATCAATTCAGTCAAGCAGTACAATCGAACAATCCGAACTACTCTTATTAATGCAAGTATGAAATGCAGTCATGATACATGCCCTCACCGACATACTCCCTCATGCGACACCATCTTACGTTCGCGGCATGCGTTCATTCCTCAGTGCTCCACATCTTCCAGGCACATGCAGTGTGATGATGAGCATGATTACCGAGTTGTTATTAGTCTATTTCAAATAGTAGGATTGAGAAACTAAGGTACCTCCCTTGTATCATTTCCAAACATGATCCATTCTAGGGTCGTCAAACCTAGATAATCTCATACGATAGTGTGGTTCTAGGGCGCTGCAAAGGCTGTCAGGGCTGTTACATGCAATTGTTACACCACTCCCCCATCACCTTTTTAATGGTTCATCACTAAGTTGATACGGCCTAATTCGTACTCTATACACCGCGGCAAAACTCGTCGCCTCACCACAAATTCAGAGTATACTCGAGGTCACTACAAAGGGCTCGTCACCAATCAGTGTAGGTCGATAGCTCGAATACAGTGTCCCATACCACCGTATTCGGTTCACGAGTCAAGGTTGTTCACTAGTCAATACGGGGAGGCACGTGGCCCCAGCGTAGGCCGACAGCTCGACCACGGTGTCCCATACCACCATGCCCGGCTCATGAGTCTTAGCGGATCGAGGTACCATGGTTAACGGAATTTCACTGGTAAGTTTGGTACCCTAGGTTCAAGCAGTAGCGTCCAAACATGGTGAACATACATTAGACATATCGGGTTACTTGACGAGCCTGACTAGCTCGAGCACACAATCAACTGAACGACATGAAGTGCATAAGCACTTCGCGTGGCCTAACCACTATTGCCAACGGAAGTACGACTCGGGTTCGTCAAACACATCCTACGTGGCGAAATGAATCTCAACCACGAACTCAAGTCTGGTACCGATTGTCTGGACTATAATCATAGTCCCAAAAGCAATCAATCCTTGTTCATATCATGTGGAGTAAAACATAATAAAAAAAGTAATTCAAGCATGTTAACAAACATGTCATAAAGCATGTTACAAAGCACAATGTAAACAAGAAATACAAACACATATATTTCCTAGTAAGCGATTAAATTAAACAACCAGTCCTAGAGGAAATCATATATGTTTCTAAGGAAGTTGAGAATCTCATCTCAACACCTACCTAAAGCTTGATTATCTAAGCACTTACTCTTACAAGCATTTTCACAAACACTTAGAATACACTATTTTAACATACATAGTGTACATTAGCAAAAACACGTATTAGGGCGAACCCTTTCGCCAAGCAAGTATTTTACACATATATAATATGTTCATACAACAAATAATCATGGCAAACACATTTTCAAAATTTATACGTATATGTTATTTTCTATAAATACTAGGAATACAGTATATTCAACATAGTTATCGTATAACTGAAAAGCGAAACGGACAGTACTTTGTACATGTGCAATTACATACAGATCATGAATCTATCATTATCTGCCATTGAAAGCATTGAAAACCATAACCTATACACCTAAAGTCCTCACCTTTTGTCGTAGAATCGTAACGAATCCGATAGGTTTGCTAAGCTTTCGTATTCGACAGTTTGGTAACCTATAGAATGAAATAGGTTAGCTATTTCATAACCTACAACCATCACAACCCCAAAACAAATTAGGGTTAGGGCTTCTTACCTAGAAATGAAGTCGGAATCGCCGGGAAAGCGACTAGACTTTAGTGGTTAAGCTTGTAGAATGGCAGGGGAGAATAGCAGGGAGGTTCTCCCACTTCTCTCACACTTTCTCTCTTTTCTCACTTCTCTCTCCTAGGGTTTCTCTCAAATTCGTATGGCTGAATGAGAGAGGGTTTTAAGGTCCTTATATAGCCTAAAAACACACCAAAACAGACTTAAGGTCAATGTATACTTAGGTTATAACCAAAGTGAGTCAGTTTCAGCTCAACGGAGGACTTCTGGCGGCCCCCCTTGAGCCAAAGGTCGGACTTAAGCTCACCAACCTTAGATCCAGGTGAAGTTAAGTTTTCATTTCAGTCAGATTCCCAGATCACACGTGGCGGACCAGTTTCAGTTCAACGGTCAGTGAAACTCGATTAGGGATTTCAAGTACACTGCCATGTATATGAAATTTTTCCTGATCCGAGTGTGTATTTGGGTTAGATTCTGACGGTCTGGTTGCTTACAAATTGTTCGCAAGTAACAAGTCTCAGATTACTATCTGAGATTTTTATTTATAAAGAAAACCAAGTGTTCTCACACTCCTCGCTCGGACTCAAGCGAACAGCCATGGTACACAATCTGGATTTGATCTCCGAGATAGTTATCAAGCCCAGCGAGGCGGTCCTAAGTCTATAACTTCGTATCATTTGGACTTTCAATGTGCGGTCCAGATCTGATACGGAGTTTTAATGTGCTCCCGAGAGCAGTCGGGTAATGAGTTTGATCCTAGATTTTAAGGTAACCTAGCATCAATGATTCTACAAGTTTTGGGTCTTGCCGATCGCATTTAAAATGATTCAAGTGAATTTCATGGCTAATTTAGTTTAGCACTTAGTTAACTTTGTCAAATTTCTAAAGGATTTGTTCCTAAGTGATTTCTGGTCGAGGTGGTACTCGGGCTCTTGTACGGAAATTTCCAAGTTGTTACACCACCACAAGACCACTTGAGCTTCTTCACATGGATCTTATAGGACCAACCAGAACGGAAAGTCGAGATGGTAAAAAATACATCTTGGTTATCGTAGATGATTATACAAGATACACTTGGGTTTCATTTTTGAGGGACAAATCAGAAACCCTTGATGAAGTGAAAAACATTATAAAATGGATCCAAACTGAAAAATGTTCTCAAGTTAGTAAGATCCGTAGTGATCATGGATCCGAGTTTGAAAATAGTAGTTTTGAGAAATTCTGTAGCAATAAGGGAATATCACATGAATTCTCTGCACCTAAGACTCCTCAACAAAATGGAATTGTCGAGAGGAAAAATAGAGTGCTTTAAGAAATGGGAAATGTTATGCTAAATAACATGAAGCTTCCTAGGAATCTCTAGGCTGAAGCAGTGAATACCGCCTGCTACATTATTAACCATGTTTATATTTGCAAATTTAATGATAAAACGGCTTATGAAATGTGGTTTGAGAAAAAGCCTTCTATCAAATACTTTCGAGTTTTTGGCAGCAAGTGCCATATTTTGCGTGACAGTGAAAATTTGGGAAAGTTCGACACTAAAAGTGATGAAGGGATCTTTTTAGGATATTCTTTAAACAGTCATACATATCGTGTTCTGAACAACAGGACCGGTGTGATTCAAGAGTCAATAAATGTTGTAATTGATGATCATTTGAATACACCTGCCCCTAGTTCAGATAATAATGAAGTTCTTATACTTGAAAAACCAGAAACTTCATCAAGTGAAACTAATTCTGAATTTAGGACTGTTAAAGATCATCCAACTTCTCAAATACTTGGAAACCCTCTCACTGGTGTGTGCACTCGTAGACAATTAGAGAACATATGTAACTACGTATGCTTTACATCCCAGATAGAACCGGTTAACGTGAAAGAAGCACTTTTCGATGAAAATCGGACGATATGCGATGCAGGAAGAACTTAATCAGTTTGTCAGAAATGATGTCTGGTACCTTGTTCCTAGACCTAAAGATAAACATATTATTGGAACAAAATGAATTTTCAAAAATAAGTCTGATGAACTTAGAAATATTATTCGAAATAAAGCAAGGTTAGTTTTACAGGGGTACACACAAATTGAAGGTATTGACTATGATGAAACCTTTTCCCCTGTAGCTCGTCTTGAATCAATTAGACTTTTTGTTTCAATTGCCTGCTTTAGGAAAATTAAAATTTACCAAATGGATATAAAGAGTGCCTTTTTGAATGGTGATTACATGAAGAGGTATATGTTGAACAACCTACAGGGTTAAAGACCCTAAGTTTACTAATCATGTGTATCGTCTTAAAAAGGCTCTCTATGGTCTGAAACAAGCTCCCAGAGCATGGTACAAAAAACTGACTAAGTTTTTACTGAGTCATAAGTTTCAGATGGGAAGTGTTGATAAGACGCTCTTTGTTAAGAAGCATAACGATGATATTCTAATGGTTCAAATATATGTTGATGATATTATTTATGGATCAACCTGTACTAACATGACTATTGAGTTTGCAGATTTAATGAAATCTAAGTTCGAAATGAGTATGGTTGGTGAATTAAATTATTTCCTAGGGTTGCAAGTAAAACAACAATCTGATGAAATTTCTATTTCACAAACTAAGTATGTATTAAAATTGATTAAGAGATTTGGATTTGAAAATGGTAAGAAGAGTACAACTCTAAGACTTTCAAAAGACTCTACAGGTAAAGATGTAGATCCTAAATTGTATCGTAGTATGATAGGTAGCCTACTTTACCTAACTGCAAGTAGACCTGATATTGCTTTAAGTGTTGGAATTTGTGCTAGATATCAGTCTAATCCTAAAGAATCTCACTTAACTGCTGTTAAACGAATTATTAGATATATTGCAAGTTCAGTTAATCTGGGTCTTTGGTATCCCTATGATACTAGTATTCAATTGGCTGGGTATTCGGATGCTGATTGGGCAGGAAATATAGATGATAGAAAATCAACCAGTGGTGGTTGTTTTTACATTGGAAACTGTCTGGTTTCTTGGTTTAGCAAGAAGCAAAGTTTCATATCACTCTCAACTGCTGAGGCCGAATATATTGCAGTAGGAAATGCATGTATTAGTTGGTTTGGATGAAACGTATGCTAAGTGATTATGGAATCGCACAAGACTCTATGGTTTTATACTGTGATAATTCCGGTGTGATAAATATTTCAAAAAACCCAATCCAGCATTCACGTACTAAGCACATTGACATTCGGTTTCATTATATTCGTGAATTAGTGGAAGAAAAAATAGTATCTTTAGAATATATTCTTACCGAGACTCAGCTTGCTGATATTTTTACTAAACCACTCGACAAAAGCAGGTTTAACAAATTGAAATTTGATCTTGGTATGTGCAATTTTAAATGATTGATCATACATATTTGTATCATATTGTATATAATGTTAATATGTTTAAAATTCAAAATTTTGTAAAAATTGCATATTTTTTTTTCTGGTCTAAGACCGGTCGAGAACGTGCTCGACCAGTCTTGCTACGACCGGTCGAGTATGTCACGAGACCGGTCGTGCGCGATATGATCTTTTTAATTTGGGGAAAACTTGTTTCTTCTTCATTCTAACCCTCCTCACCAACGAGTCGAGCTTCGATTAGTCGAACCCTTATGTTCGATTCCTCCAGGTTAGATTGATTTTTCTTGTTTTCTTAGAGAATCTTAATCTTTACTCTTAATTTTCTTGATCATTGTTGTCTATTTCATATAAATCTTAAACTTTTTGGGTTCTTCTTCTTTTTTGTTGAATCTAGAGAAATCCATCTCTATTTTCTTGAACTTTCTTTCATTTCTTCAAGAATATGGAATCTAGAGGTAAAAAGAAAATTTATAGAGGTGCTTCTTCTTCTCGTACAAATGCTATCACTAGACATCATCTTAGAGATCCTGAAGATGATCCACCACATGTTTGAGACTTGCGATGCACAATGTTATTGTTGAAAAAGCTGTTAGTTTAAATCATATTGCTCCTTACGGTCTCCTTCCTCTCCTTCAATCTGTAGGATGGGAAAACATTTTACTGTTGGGGCGGCCAAGCATACCGATCTATTGCAGAGCCATGGTTGCATGCATATCTGACTTTTCTGCTGAGCAACTGACTTTTACTATTGATATTAGAGAAGGACAGTTTCATGTTGATCGACACTTAATTTTCGGCCTTATGGATATTCAAGTAAATGATGATGGTGTTCATCCTAATGCACTTGCTGAGAAAGTGTCAGAATCGGAAAAACGTATTTTTACTAGAGCATTGTGTAACATGAATGCACCATGGATTGAAATGGAAATGCCCTTACAACCAGGTACTTGTTACCCAAATACAGAGTTTTGCATCGTATCTTCACTTCTAATCTGTATCCCCAATCTGGAAACAAGACTGAGTTGACTCTGTTTATGGTTCGTATTTTGTACTATATCGTTACTGGTGCTAATATCTGTTTGCCCTCCTTGATTTGTTCCTCTATCATTCAAATTCGTAGTCATCCTGGTCATGGTGATATTCCATTTATATCTGTTAAATGTATTAGCCACTCACATGTTAGTCGCTATGCCCGTCAGTGAGGCTCCTATCCAACACCTCATATTTAACAATTCCAACCTGAATAAAATGAAGTTGGGTTTGGCTCCTAGTCAAGTTGATGTTGATGCGGGTGATGCTGCTGCTGAAGCTGAGAAGGATGTCGAAGGTGATGAGTTGCCGGCCGATGATATTGACATGGATGATATTTTTAATGAAATTGATTCTGATTCTGGAAATGATCCAGACTAAAACCATCTCATTTCAATGCATGCCTTAGTGCATTAGAGGAAAAGGTAGAACAGATGAATGTTGGCCACAATCAATAATTTAAAAATATGCACAAATATTTTAAACACTTACAGAAGAGCCTTCATCAAAGTGATCCTAACATTCCTGCTCCATCTTCTGGTTCCGATTGAGAATGTTTAATCTTTGGTCTGTAACAAGTTTACTAAGTTTCTTTCCTTGGTTGTGTGGATTACTGTCTTAAAACATCACTTGTTAACTCTTTTAATATGTACTCTGACTCATCTTGCTTACTCCTTTTGATTTGTTCTTCACTCTGCACTTTTTATCATTTTATCTTTCTGAGTTGCTATCTCTATTTCTATCTTTCATGTCCTATCTTTGTTTCTTTCTTTGTCATATTTTGACAAAAAGGGGGAGAATGTGTGCATTTCTATTTATGGAGTATGATTGATATGATGTATACCTACTCAGCGGGAGTTGAGGTGTATTAACTCAGGGGGAGTTGAGTTGTCTCAGTTGCTTATTTTATGACAACTGGTACATGATTCATTATTATATAATGTGATGTTTATCTTATTAAAGTATGAGAAGTGCTTTATCACAAATTTGACAAAGGGGGAGATTGTAAGTACTATGATTTGATTCCTCTTTGATTGTCAAATTTTGTGTGTCAAAACTTCTTCGTATGTCATGTGTTTCTATCTTGATAAATTTGTTCGAGACACTTCGTCAACACTTGAAGTCTAGCTCAAAGAATTCTTCAAGGTTCATGATAGTTCAAGCTACAATATTAAGAGAGAACTCAGGGTCAAGACTCAAGTTCAAGTGCAAGTCGAAGTTCAAGATTCAAATCTAAATGCGGGACTCAAGTACAACTTAAAGTAACATTGAAGCTTCTGAAGTAGTCAAGCTACATCGAGAAGAAATCAAGCTTCGTAAAGATCAAAGTCTAAGCAAATGAAGTGTTCAATGTCCATACTTCATGTTCCAGGTTTGATAGACCATTAGATTGACCTTAGGGTAGGTCACTTTGGATACATAATTCAAATGAATATTATTACATGATTTTGGTATACTCTAAGACCAGTCCTAGACCCTGTTCGACCAGTCCTAGCACTGTTTCGACCAGTCTAAGAAGTTCCAAGACCAGTCCTAAAATGGTTGTAATTTATCAGATTTTTTGGTTCGCCTACGACCAGTCCTGGAGTCTGCTCGACCGGTCGTGAGATGGTCTCGACTCGACCTTCGACCAGCCGTATGGTTTCGACTCAAACTCCAGCAACTAAATCAATTGTTGCACGACCAGTAGTAGAGGGGTCTCGACCAGTCGTTGACTGCTTTCGACCAGTCGTGGACTGCTTACGACCGGTCGTACAATGGTCTGATGCGATCGTGCTAAAAAATTTAAAAATCAGTTTATTCCAAGAACAGTTGTGGTGACCCTAGGACCAGTTGAAGACGAACTTCTTCAGCTATAAATAACACACGAATTTCAGAGTTTTTCATTGAAAAAATTAAGTGAATTCAAGGCTCCACTCTGAGATAAGTCTACGTTTATTTTTTAAGCTATTTTGTGCATAATTTCTTTCTCTTTTTGATAGCTTATTTAATTTAATTTTATTTCTGTATTCCAATCTGATTTGAAAAGAGGAATTGACTTATTCCTTCTTCTTGGAATTAAAATCAAATATAACTACGCCCAAATGGTTTAAATCTAAAATTAATTAGAACTTAGAACCATATTAAAGTGAGTAGTGGACATTGAACTTCTATATTCGAACGTCTACTCCAATTGGTTCTTCCGGTCAGCTACAAGAGGAGAAATCCAGGTATTTTACAATTCTGTAAATTCTATTCTATTTTAGTTTTTTTGTTTGGGATTCGCCAGAAAAATCTCAATTTGTGTGGTTATCTGAGGAGAGCTAGAAAACTCAGAAGTGTGGGTTTTTGAATTGTGTAAGCCCAAGTTAAAGACACAATTATAAAGGTTTTGGGTAAACCTGTGAAAACCTATTTGATAGTGAACGCTAATATCCCCTGTTTAGGAGTGGAGTAGCATTCTTTGTGGCTGTTGAAAGACAGTTGGTGTTCACACAGGCGAACCACTATAACTCTTTGTCTTGTGGATTGATTGCTTGCTTAATTTTCATATCTTTTGTCATTTAATTGTGTGGAATGTACATGTGGATGTGAATGTTGTAACAATTTACATTTCAAGCAAGTGTGGGGATTGTTGTAATAAATTAGATCTATATTTTTGCATTTAATTTCAATTCTTTGCTATTCATTTATTTATATTAAAATTAAGTTCTTAATCCAAAAGATGTTCTAGAAATAAGGTTGTCCTACCATAAGCCCTTGTTTATTATGGTGTAAGGTTGTCCTTAGAACTGAATTTGTATCAATCTCTCAATACTTATTTATTAAGGTGATTTGATTTCAGCATTATGAATTGATTTATAATTGTAAGGCTATTGATTAATCTTATTCCGCTGATTTTATTTTAATTTGGCATAGTCCTATTCACCCCCCCTCTAGGACATATAGCTTGGCCTTTTTCAGGTGATCCACCGTTATTTCTTATTTTAGGGCCCACTTATTGTTGGGACCCATTTTGATGTATGTGTTGTATCAATGGAGGGCCCATAGTGGCGGGGTCCCTCCTCGCAATCACCGTCTCTCTCTCTCTCTCTCTCTCTCTCTCTCCCTCTCTTTCTTTGAATGGTGATGATGATGAAGGGTGAATGAGGCCCACCATGAATCATGTATTTCATGTGGGACCCATTGGATGGACGTGTTGGATCTACGCCATCCAGCCCATTAGCGGGCCAAAATGAAAGAAAACATAAATATCGGGTGGGCCACGTTCATGTGGGACCCACCTTGATGTGTGGGCCACGACCGTGTGGGACCCACCACAATGCATGTGTTCCTCCATGCCATCCAGCATCTCTGGACGCTGGACGGGCGTGACTATCATGGAGTGCGTGTACTGATAGGGAGTGTACTAATGAGCTGATAAAAAAAAAACAAAACGGTGGGCCACTCATGCAGGCCCCACCTTGATGTATATACTCAATCTAAGCTGTCCATCCCCTTCTTCAGATCATTTTAGGCATTCAGCCGAAAAATGAGACCGATCCAATTATTTGGAGGGTCGTGGCATTGAGAATGCTAGTATTTTCTGTTAAAACTTGAGAAAATGATTGCTGGGGTCCACAAGAAGCTTAGACCCACCTAAAACTTGGTTTGGACTCCTAATTTTATGGGACACATACAATGGACAGGGTAGATCTGGTGAATGTGGGTCCCATCTTAAAAAAAAAAAAAAAAAAAAAAAAAAAGATAGCTATCGCTTCTTCTTGCAGACACTGACGGCGCGCTATTGCCACTGCTGCATGGGCGGCGGGTGGACAGGCTGGGTCCCACAGCCCCAACCATGGCCCCACCAAGATGCGTTTCGAACATCCACACCGTACATTTGATACGTCCCCTTTAAATTTTGGGGTATCCCAAAAATCAGCCGTATATAAAACTTAGGTGGGCCATACCATCTAAAATCGTGTGAAGACATGCCTAGAACATATAAAATCACTTGGTGGGGCCTATTTGAAGTTTGGATGTGGCTAAAACTTGGTCTGGACCCTTAGCTAGGTGGGACACACATAATGAGTGGGTTGGATTTGTGAACCACATTTCGGTGGGCCTCACGCCCACCCCCAGGTCCAAGTGACCTTATAAACAGGTTGGACGACAAATAAATATCACGGTGGGCTCCCTGCCCACGTGACCCTATCAATAGGTTGGCTGGCAAACAAACATTACGGTGGGCCCCCCTCCCTGACCGTGTGACCCTATGAACCGGTTGGATGCAAATAAACATTCTGGTGGGCCCTTGGTCCACGAGACCTTATGAATAGCTTGAATGGCAAATAAACGTTACAGTGGGCCCTAGGTCCACGTGACCTCATCAGCAGGTTGGGTAGAAAATAAACATTTTGGTGGGCCCTGGATCTGTGCAACCTTATCAACAGGTTGGATGGAAAGCAAATGTTATGGTGGGCCCCACGTGGGAACCACAATGATATATGTGATTTATTCCCACCATCCAGGCGGACGGTGGAGCCCACAGTGATATTTGTGTTTTATTTCCACCATCTAGGTGGATGGTGGAAAATGATGTATGTGTTTTATTCATACGGTTTAATGACAGTGGGACCCACCATGATGCATGTGTTGCATCCAACCCTCTAACTATTTTAAGAGCTCATTTTATGGAATGAGTAGAAGAATGAGGCAGATCTAGGATCAAGTGGACTACCTATATGTGGGTGTGGCCCATTTGATATACACATGGCCCGTGTGATGTGGCCCACTTACCATATTTAGGGCCCATGGGTTGAGGTCCATTGTGATATATAAGGGCCCGTGGGTTGAGGCCCATTTGATGTATTGAAGGCCCATGGGTCGAGGCCCAGTGGGATGTATATGAGGCCCATTATAACATGATTCTACCATGGTTTATGTGTTGACTATTATAGTGGGTTATGCCTTGGAAGCAATGATGGTTTGACGCCCACATTATAGGGATAATGTTGGTTAAATGTCCGCATTGTCACTCTCCCTAAGGCCCACTGATAGGCCCATACTTATAGCGAGTAGGCCGTCTAGGTCCATATCCGTTATGTACAAAGCCCATCACCTTATGACATGTTTAATATAGACTCATGATTCATGATCATATGCATCATATGTATGTCTGATATGACGAGTGACTGATCATAGCATATGCCTTCGGGCGGATTGTTTATGGGCTCCTTAATAGGTGGAGTTACCCTACATAAGCGCGGCGCGCGCAGGATTGTTGCATGTTTGGTAAGGTGATTCATGCACTTGCATTTTTGCGATCATGATTATTATATGCCCAAGCGACATCAGGGCCATAGCCTCCACAGACACATCGTGGGTGGCTGGATTGGATACCGAAAATATTTGGTTCTAGCATACGGGCGCCATCGATGTCCCTGGGTGAAAATTCCTAAACCCGATGGTACCAAAGGATGACTCCAACGTCGAGACCGAGTGGATATACGAGCGGGCGAGGGCCGTATACTAGTAGGCCGCGTCTCCCACTATGTCATTGTCAGTTGGAAAGGGGTGTAACCTTACCCGCCTAAATGAGGGAGCAATTTCTAGGTTGAGTTTGACCAGCTTGAGGAATAGGTCTGCTATCGATGTGTCGGGCACGATATTGGCAGGCGGATAGTGAGGTCTCTTTCGCTCTCCCAGTTATGTGTTCGGATAGCAATGACAAGCTGGCGTAGAGTGTACTAGACCCCAGTGATTATCCAGACTGAGAACCATACTGATTTAATGCTCTAGTGAGGAGCTGCATTGATATGTGGAGGTGGATTGGCATGCTTGACTTGCATTATGAATCGTATGACCTTGACATGGTCGATAGTATTCATATCTTACACCGCATAGCCTTGGTACGGCTGATTGCATTCATGTACTCATTAGCATGTTTCCGCATTACTCTGACATTGCATTCTGAGCACGCTCATATTTCACACACACTTACACCACTCACTAAGCTTTCTATAAGCTTATGCACGATTGATGCGTGCAGGTGACGCTAGGACGCAGCCGTAGTCTCGCCGCAGTTGGAGCGTGCAGCCGAACTTCTGAAGTTTTTGTTATTATCACTATCTTGTATTTCCCTTCATACGCCTTGTATTCAAAGTTTTTAATCATAGTGAATTTTGTGATGGTGTTTTTGTGGTTATTATTCGTGGGTTATGCTTTTGGTTATGCTCATTACAAATCGAATCATGTTTAAAATCCTCTTTGCAGCATCCTAGGATCGGAACCTGGTATATGGGTGCCAGGAGCCGAGAATGAGGTACTACGGAGGCTGTTGGTGCCAGATTCGGCGATTGGGAAATTTGTGTGCCCGGTCTCCGAGTTCGGGGCATGACAAGATATCTGGCTCGCCCCGCATCCTATACTACAGAGATTTATCGGCGTGTCTAACGTTAATGTGGATTTATACGAATATCTCAAGGTGACATAACAATGCGATTGGGAGATTTATGTGACATGATGTGTTCATGGAGCGACCATTTGTGACATCCAATCTCGAGAAGTGATGTAACATGCATGGTGATATACTTACATCAATTGTGCACCACTCACCAACCCATGAAATTACATGCCAACCAAGAGGGCCGCTACCCGAAACGCATTACATCCATGATATTATATTGATCACTAAAAGTGGGATTTTGTTGACTATCAAATATTGCATTTTTTCCCTAATTATATCTTGGTTTTAGGAACATGATAATGCTTAATGGTATATTTATACATGTTTATGTTGCCAGGTGAATCTGAGAGCATGGATTGAAAAGAATGCTAAAAGTATGGATTTGATGCTCAAGAATCACCAACGCAAGGAGTGAATCCTAGGAAACCAAGACTAAAGATTTCAAGACCTCAAAATCCAAGAAAACCAAGTACAAAGAATGAAGAAAGACTAGAGAAGATTACAAAGTCTGTGGCAGAAAAGCAGGCTAGTTCGGTCTGACCTAAGCCAACTTCGGTCCGACTGAAATCACACAAAACAGTCCAACAAGAAATTGTGATTTTCAGAATTAATTCGGCTCGACCTTTGGCTCGACTCGGTCCGACCTAAATTTGACAGATTTTCTGCACAGAATTTTTAGCCTTAATTTGGTTAGACCGAAGCCAACTTCGATCTGACTGAAATTGCGCAGAACTGTCTAGCGAGAAAGTGCAATTTTTAACCTTAATTCGGTTCAACCGAAGGTGACTTCGGTCCGATGGAAGCGTAATGCGGGGCTTACGCAGAGTGCATAAAGTCAAATCGGATTGCAAAAATTCCAAATTGGTGTGTAAGATGGAGCTTCACATCTATAAATATGAGTCCTTAGGATGTTCCTAGGGATCTTTTAGGGTTCAAGGAGTGGAGTTAAAGGGTGGAGAGCCATTGCCAAGAGTTTTTCTTCTTTTTTCCTTAGTTATTTTCATGTTTTGTTTAAGAGATTTTGATTTAATCATGTCTATGGTTAACTAAACCTCTTAGCTAGGGCTAAGAGGTGAAGCTTGTAGCATGATTAGGATGTTTATCTTTCTTTGATTCTTATTTATATTGAACTTCATTGATTTCTAGTTGATTTTAAGGAATATTTTCAATTGTTAATGGTTTATTGTGACTCAAATTACAGTAGACGATGCGATTGCTTTAGATATCTTCTTTTCTTGGTTTGAGATGGTGGGATTGGTAAATCCTTGTTCACCATCGTCTCCTGAGCATGGTAGGGTGATGGAATCCCTTCTAAATCATCACAAGTCTCCTCCATTGAGGACTAATTTAATGAAAAGTTCAGAGATTTGATTATCTCCCCTTTTAACTGGATAGGATAGGACTCTGATTCGTAGATCCTTGCACCCTAGTTCACACCTTTCAATTAATAGTTTAAACATTATTCACAATTACTCTCTTCAATCAAGAATTCAAATTTAGATCTTCTTCTAGTTCTAGTTGTAGTTATTTTCAAAATATGTACAAATTTAGTCCTTGTGGATTTGACCTCGTTCTCATGAGTTATTACTACATTGCGACCCTACACTTGGGGTTGTGAACAAGTTTTTAGCACTGCTGCCTGGGACTATGGCTGTATTTTCTAAATTTAATTAGTATTAGAATTAGATTAAGAGTAGGATTAACTTTCTATTTTGTTTCTAAGTTAGGATTTTTTCTGAACTTGTTTTTAGAATCTAACTTGGTTTTCTGTTTTGTAGGATTCTAACATAGAAATCTCCAATTCGTAACCTCTTTCTAATTCTCTCTCTCTCTCTTTTTTTTTTTTAGTTTCCTTAGTTTTCTTTCTTAGGTTTAGTTTTTAGTTGCTTAAGGGCTGAGAGTGTTTCATGCCCAAGTGGGTCCGTGACAATACTCTCTGTCTCTTGAGTGAAGGAGGATTAGTCGAAGGGCTGCCTATCCATCATCGGACTAAACACCACTTGAGATCCTTAGAGTCAATTGAAACGATGGTTGCAAATCAACCTACCTATCCACCTCAACCTCTAGTTGATGAAGGTCAGGATGTGAATGAGGTGCATAATGCACCCCGCCTCATACCTTACGAGATTATTTACAACCGGTGGTGGTGAGCATGATTTTTCCAGACAATGCAAGAAATATGGATATTAAGCCAGGAGTTATCCAACTCCTTCCGAAGTTTCATGAGATTGAATTTGAAAGTCCATATCTACACATGAAAGAGTTTGATGAGATAATAGCCACTTTACACTTTCCTAATGTGTCTGAGGACACGATCAGGCTGAAACTCTTTTCCTTCTCCTTAAAAGAAAAAGCTAAGACGTGGTTGCACTCACTATGTCCATGATCCATTAGTAGATGGAATACATGATAGGAGAGTTTATAAAGAAATTCTTCCCATACTATAAGACGAACACCATCAGGAAGTTGATCATGAACTTCGCCCAAAAGGTAGATGAGACATTCTTCCAATGTTGGGAGTGGTTCAAGGATCTTGTCAGTTCATGCCCACAACATGGATTTGAAACGTGGCACATAACGAATTTTTTCTATGATGGACTGACATCTTCAATGAGCCAATTGGTCGAGATGATATGTAATGGGGAATTCATGAACAAAGATGTAAATGATGTGTGAGATTACTTTGACAAACTTGTTGAAAACGCACAATCATGGGACATCTCCCCAAAACCTAGCACCAGTTCTAAACTTTCTCAATTAAAGGAGAGAGGCAGAGTATATATTTTTGAAAGAGGAAGATGACATAAATGTTAAAGTGGCCAATCTCACAAGAAAAATCGAGGTCATAAAACTTAAGAAGGATAAGGCTAAGAAAATTGTTTGCAGTATTTGTGCTTGCAATATACATACAACTGAAGATTGTCTAACAATGCCTACCTTTTAAGAGGTATTGAATGAGCAATCGAATGCCGTGAACAATTACCAAGACCTTGTAGTGGGCCCACCTCAAATACATACAACTCCAGTTGGAGGAATCATCTAAATTTCAGTTAGAGGAATGGACAAACGGCTAACCCTCAAGGGGCTCTGTCTGAACTTTTAAATAAAAGAAAGCCTCGGGAGGATCCAGTTTTAAAACACATCCAAAATCAAGAGTTTTTCAATCAAGGCACATTACAAGCCTTCCAAGAGCTTTCCAAGGTTATTCAATGAATTGAGTCACACTTAATGAGTGGGGAGAAAGGGATGCTCCAGCCCAACCCCTCCCCATGTCAGGCCCGTATCCTAGTCCGTACTATTCCGTAAACTCTCACGATCCTCTCCGTCGAATTTCGGCAACCCGTGACCTTTAATCGATGTATGCGCGTGATCCTAAGTCGTATCCTGTAAATCTGAGTCAACTTGACCTGAGACTTATACCATTGTGACCACACCGTCGCTGTGATTCCAACGCCGCGTCTTGCGCACTGATGCGATACCCATGCCAGGAGATGTAGACCTGCGTTTATCTCGAAGAAACGCCGTGCATTTGCAAATCCCAAGAGAATCTCTACAACCTATCATATCAATCAATCAAGTCAAGTCAAGTACACATCTTATCTTTAGTCCATGCTTTCTTTCTCCCCAAGACAAGCAACCCACCTAAGTCAACTCTCAAGTCAAGTACATCCATTACTCACCCATCACACCCATCCCTCTCCCTTACAACCTCTCTCTCTCTCTCTCTCTCTCTCTCTCTCTCTCTTTTCCCTAACCATTTTTTTCAAGCAACCAAAAAGGAGAGAGCAATCGTCCAAGCAATCAAAAAGGAGAAGCTAGGTGTGGCCCACTCCCTACCACCCAATCCCTCATCTCAACCCTTCAACTTTCATCATCTTCCATCAAAGAAGAAGCCAAGGTGTTAGGGATTCTAAGAACCAAGAAGATTAGCAATCGGTCGGGCTCTTTAGGTAGATCTTTTCATTTTCTTGCATAGGGAAGTGGGACCCACCAATCAATGGTGAGGATCCCATCTTAGTCCCTAGGTGTGACCAATGGCCCGCCTTGATCGCATGTATGTATTGTAATGCAAGAGGAGCCCATAGTGGCGGAGCCCCTCCCACAACCATTTTCTCTCTCTCTCTCTCTCTCTCTCTCTCTCTCTCCTCTTTTTCCCTGATGATGTGGCCCACCCTAACGTAAGTGTTTCATCCACACCATTTAGTACTGACTGTTGGACGTTGCATACCATCTAATAGCTCATTGCTGCCCATTTTGGGTAGGCCCTGTTTTAAGGGAAACCACAAATACCACCATGATTTTTAGTGGGATGGCCCATTGGCGTGGACCCCACCTGTGGTATGTGCAGCATCCTTGCTATCCGTCCAATGGGACCGGCCCACCTTGCGGTCCATCGTCTAGGTCCAGCGGGCCCACTGTGATGTACCAGATCCTGTCTATCCAGGTATTGGACATCTAGCAGTAGCTGCTGCTGGACCGTTTGAAGAGAAAACACAAGTATCAGCTTCATCCAATGCTGGTGGGTCCCACACATGTGCACCCACCTTAATGTATGTGTTTGCATCTAGGCCATCCATCTACTAGACAGCCAGCAGCTCCACCTACTGCTTTGACACTAGCAAGTTCTGTGGGCCCCACCGTTAGGCGTGGGATACACCCATACCGTCAATCTGTATGTGCTTCAAATCCACACCGTCCAGACCTCTGGATGGTGGGACCACTTGCCACGTGTGTGGGGATCCACCTTGATACACGTGTGCTTGATCTTGGCCGTCCGTCCTCGATGGGCCTGGATGAAGGGAACCAAGAATACCATCTTGATTCAGAACTCTAGTGGGCCACGCTGACGTGGACCCACCCTGATATATGTATTTTATCCTCACTGTCCATTTGTGGACAGTGGGATGGAAGCATAATGGCTAGTATACCTCACCAACTATCTGCTGCATTGACGTTAGTGGATCCCACCAGCTATTTGCTGGATTGACGTCAGTAAGTTCTAAGGGTTCGACCATGAGATGTGTGTTATATCCCTGTTGTCCATCTGCATGGGCCCACCATGCTGGATGTGTTTTATCTGGGCCGTCCGTCCACGTGGGACGTGTGGAACCCACATCTGATGTATGAGTTTCACCATGCTGTACGTATTTTATCTAGGCCATCCACCCTTGGACGTGGACCTCGTCATGATGTATATCCCACCGTCCATGGGACATGGGGCCACCGCGATATATGTGTTGTGTATTCACACCGTCCAGGGCAGCGGCCCACCTTGATGAACGCATTGTATATCCGAGCTGCCCATCCTTTTTTCCTGGATAATGGGCTGCTCATCAGGCCCATGTGATACGACCCACTTGATGTTTATGAGGCCCATGAGATGCGGCCCATTGCTATGTGTAAGGCCCATGTAATATGGCCCATTGTGATATATTTATGGCCCATTTAGTGAGGCCCATTGCGATGCATATGAGGCCCATGTAATGTAACCCATTATGATGTGTATTAAGCCCATGACATACGACCCATTGCGATGTGTAATGCCCATGTGATGCGGCCCATTGTGATGTATATGTGGCCCATGAGTGAGGCTTGATGTGTTGTATATGAGACCCATATGATGGGCCCCAATGTGTTGTATATGAAGCCCATGTGATGCGGCCCATGGTGATGTATATGAGGTCCATTGTGATGTTTGAGAGGCCCATGAGATGAGGCCCATTGTGATGTATTTATGATCCATTGTAATGTATTTGAGGTCCAAGGGTTGTGGCCCAGTGCGATGTATATTGGCCTGTATGATGAGGCCCAACATGTTGTATACAAGGCCCGATGTGTTGTATATGAAGCCCATGTGATGCGGCCCACTTGATGCATATTAGAACCATGTGATATGGCCCATTGTATTGTGTATAAGGTCCATGTGATGCGACCCATTGTGATATGTGAGGCCCATATGATGAGGCCCAGTGTGATGTATGCGAGGCCCATTGTGATGTATGAGACCCTTGTGTTAGGCCCATCGTGATTATGTAGGCCCACATATTTGAAGCCCATTGTGATGTTTATGTGGCCCATATGATGAGGCCTAATGCGATGTTTATGTGGCCGATATGATGAGGCTCGATGCGATGTTTATGTGGCCGATATGATGAGGCCCAGTGTGATGTATGTGAGGCCTATGTGATGAGGCCCATTGTGATGTACATTGGGCTCTTGTGTGAGTCCCATTATGTTGTATGTGAGGCCCTTATGTGAGGCCATGGGCCCCACTATATGTTTAGCCCTATGAGGGCCACTCCTTAGGAGAAATGCTGGTTGAATGTCCACATTGATAGGCAATGATGGTTAAATGTCCACATTGTGACCTTCCCTTGTTGGTCCTTTGACCAGTTGAGCTGTCCTCTGGACCATTCGAGTGAACAATTTTTGCACTTATAAATAGAGCACAATTTTTTGCATGGTACAAAAAGTTGATTAAGTTTCTATTAAGTCATAACTTTATAATGGGAAGTATTGATAAGACATTATTTGTAAAGAAACATAATGATCATATACTAATAGTGCAAATCTATGTTAATGACATTATCTATGGATCTACTTGTGCTAACATGACTGTTGAGTTTGCAGATCTCATGAAATATAAATTTGAAATGAGCATGGTTGGAGAACTAAACTATTTCCTAGGGTTTCAAGTCAAACAACTACCTGATGGTTTCTTTATCTCTCAAACCAAATATGCTCTAAACTTGGTTAAAAAGTTTAGATTTAAGAGTGGGAAAAATTTTGATACTCCAATGAGTATTACTCTAAAACTCTCTAAGGATTCAACAGGTAAGAGTGTGGATCCTAAGTTGTATCACACCTGATATTGTATTTAGCGTAGGAATTTGTGCTAGATATCAATCTGATCCTAAAGAGTCACATCTAATTGCTGTTAAGCGCATTTCAGAGTTTTTCATTCAATTCAAGCAAAATCAAAATTGTAAGTGCTATGTTTTTTTAGCTCCTATGATTGTCAAATTTTATAGTGCCAAAACCTCTTGGAATCTGTATCTTGTGTAGCTCATCTACATATTCAAGATCATTTAATTCATGTACAAGAACAAAGGTCTTTACCTCAAGAACTTCAAGTACAAGTTCAAGATGTTCCAATTCAAGATTCAAGCATCACAAGTATAAGAGATATACAAGTTCAAGTACAACGTCAAGTGATAGTTCAAGGTTTCAAAGCTCCAACGATGTCAAGACAATGTGCTTTACTTTGGAACTCAATGCTCAAGTAATCTTCTTAAGGTGAAATATTATTCAAGCACTTCAAGATGTTAAGCTTTAAGAACAACTATCAACCGAAGCAAATGATGTTTCAATGTTCAAATATTACTTATAAGGTATAGATGACCCTAGATTGACCATAGGTTAGGTCATATTGATTACATACTTAAATTGGGTCACTATTTACTTCTATAGGCTCTTTCTCAACTAGTCTTAGCCTATATTTGACTAGTCCTAGTACTGGCTCGACTAGTCCAAGAAATTCGTCGACCAGTCCAAGGTTTGTTACTAATTTTTAGAATTTTTTGTTGGATCTTCGACCAATCCTGGAGATTGCTCGACCAGTAAAGTAATAGTGCTCGACCAGTCGAGCAGGCTTGACTCAAAGTCCAACAACTAAATTGGGTCCCACACGACCAGTCGAGAGTAGGGTTCGACCGGTCGTGCAGGCCACTCGACCAGTCGAGCAAGCCACTCGACCAGTCGTGGAATAATCTTATCTTATCACACCAGAAATTTCAAATGTTTGTTGGTCCTTCGACCAGTCGAGCTATCCTCTGGACCAGTCGAGTGAACAGTTTCTGCACTTATAAATAGAGCACGATTTTTAGAGTTTTTCATTCAATTCAAGCAAAATCAAGACACCACTCTGAGAGATAAGTTTGTGATATTCTTAAGCTATTTAGTGCTCATTTAATATTCTCTTTAATTAGCTTTTTGCATTTGATTTTGAGATTCTACATTCCAATCTTATTTGAAGAAGGGATTTTAGTTTTCCCCTTTCTTGGAATCAAAATCAAATCAAGCAAGCCCAAGGTGATTTAATCTAAAATTCAATTAGAACTTAGAACCTTTTCATAAGTGAGTGTGGACATTGAACATCTACTCTGAATTGGTTCTTACGGGCTTCATTAAAGGAGAATATCTAGATAAGTATTTTACATTTCTGTTTTTGGTTTTTTTGAGATTGTGCCAGGAAAAATCTCTTTCTTTTTTGGTTTGTCTGAGGTGATCCAGAAAACTCAGAGTGTGGGGTTTTTGAATTGTGTAAGCCCACTTGAAAGACACAATTGTGAAGGTTTTAGGTGAACCTTGAAAAACCTATTACATAGTGATCGGTAATATCCATTGTGTGAGGATATTGGGAGTGGAGTAGTTGTGTGGCTATTTTTCTAAACAGTTGGTGTACACACAAGCGAACCACTATAATTTCTGGTCTTGTGGTGGTTGATTGATTGTGGCATTGTGTGAATGTTATAATTTTCTTTTTAAGCATTTGTGGAGAATGTTGTAATCTTTTATGCAGGTGTGGGAATGTTGTAATAGCTTAGTTATTTTTTTTGCTATTTTTTATTCTTTATTCCTTTGTATCAGTTTGAGATTTTAATACACAGACCTTTCTAGGAATCAGTTTGTCCTACCATAAACCATTGGTTTTTGGTGTAAGGTTATCCTTAGAACAACATCTGTATCAACCTCTCAATACTTATACATTTGAGGTTGTTATTCATTTCTGCTTTGTGGGATTGTTTATTGCTATCTTTATTTATATTTGTTTAATTTTACATTTAATTTTTTAATTTGGCATAGTACTATTCACCCCCCCTCTAGGACTCTTAGCTCGGCCTTTTCACTCGTTAAGCCCATTCTTGATATGGGGAGGCCGTTTAGGCCCATCCTTGATATGAGGAGAGTACATCATCATTGTATAATATGTTTAGTATAGCTCCACGATCCACACCCATGTGCATCATATGTATGCTTGATATGAGGCGTGATTAATCATAACATTACCATTGAGCTGAGTTATTTAAGGGACTCCTTAAGAGACGGAGTTACCCCACATGATCGCATGGCATACTTAGGTTTAACGCATGAATGGATGGTATGATTCATGCATCTTGCATTTGTGTGACATGATCACTTGGGGCCCTAGCGATATCAGGGTTTTGGTCTCCATAGGTTCATCGTGGATGGCCAGATGGCATACCGAAAATATTTGGTTCTAGCACTGTGGGCACATAAGATGTCCTTGGGTGAGAGTCCCGGAATCCTCTTGGTACTGGAGGATACGCGAACGTATATACCGAGTGGATACATGAGCGCCAGAATGCCAAATACCAGTAGGTGGTGTCTCCCACTGTGTCATGGTCAGTCGGGAGGGGGTGTGGCCTTATCCGCCCGAGTGAGGGGGCTCTAAGCTAGGCTGAGTATGACCAGCTCATAAATGGGCCTGCTAACGACCGGCCGGGTAGGTATTGGCAGACTACTGGCTAGGTGGATATTGAGGTCTTTTCCACTCGCTGGTTATGCAGCCAGGGAGGCAGTAGCCATTGTAGAGTGTACTAGATCCCGGTGATATCCCAAAGATGAGTTATACTGATATGTAGACTTACCGGGTAGAAATTGTGTACTCAACATTTGACTCATTCATTCGTTTCACTATCCACTCAGGCTCGTGGTGCGCAATTAAGTCATTGTGTGTACCTTCACAGTGGCCAGGATTTCGGTTGGGGCATGCGACCAACCTGAGATTAGAAGTTTACCACATTGAGTCTGGCTATCCAAATTTAGGTATGGGACTGTTTGGATAAAAGTCACTTTTGATGGACCCCGTAGCCTGTGATACTATGTACTATCATCTCGACTTCACACTCTACCTTGGTCATTTCATTCGCACCGCATATTACATTGCATCCTCAACACATAACATTTGGTTTACTATCCTTCTATTTTGCATAGTCTGAATAAGGTTGATAGTATTATGGACTCGCCAGGATCTGCATATTGCATTACATCCACGACATATGGCATTTGGGTTGCTATGCTTCTGCAATTATATGGCCCAGATGAGGATGACGGTATTCGTGGACTCATCAAGATTTGTATATTACATTACATCCTCAGTATATGATATTTGACTTACTATGTCTTCGCATTACATAACTGATCTACATTGCTTCCTCAGTATATGATATTGGCTTAATATGTTTTTGCATTGCATAACTTGCATAAGGCTGATGATATTTATGGACTTACCAGCATGTTTTCGCATTGCTCTATATCGCATACTTGGCACTTACCTTGCGCATATACTTACACCACCCTTTAAGCTTTTTATAAGCTTATGCATGATAGATGTGTGCAGGTGGTGTTAGGTTGCAGCAGCGTTGAGCTTGGAACGTGCAACTGTCTTCTGGAGCTTTGATTTTCGACACATGTATTTCCCTTTCAGCACTGTATTCAAACGTTTATATTAGTAGATATGTGATGTTAATGTTGCCTTTTTGATTTAGGTAAACTTGTGGTTATGCCTCTTGCGAGATAAATGTATGTTGGAAAATCCTCCTTATAGGTCCTAGGATCAGAATTTGACGTATGGGCGCTAAGAGCCGAGAATGGGGTATTAAGGAGGCTGTCAGCGATAGGGATTTATGTGAGCCAGGTTTCTGAGTTTTGGGCATGGCAAAAGTTGGTATCAGAGAATAACTTGGGAATACCTGAGGATAACATCATATATCAGTTGATAGCTACCCTACACTATATGATTGTTGAGAACTTAGAATGATTAGATCCCCAAGTTCAAATAACTTAGAGATTTTCTGACATAACTTTCTACCGTTGAGATTATGAAGCTGCATAATATTCCAGTTTCGATCATTTTTGACCGGGATCCGAGGATCAGTGGGGTCATCATAGTGCCGATGAGGCATCTTGGGAGCAAGAGGCTGGGATTCGTGGGCGTTATCGCCATCTCTTAGTTGTTTGATAATGTTGGTATGTTGTGTTCTAATTATATCTATGGTGATAGGATTTCCCTCCCTTGTGAGTTATGTATTAGTTGTGTTGTAGTTTAAATTTGGAGGATGAAGTTTTTATCAGGAGGGGAGATTTATCAGGCTCGTATCCTAGTCCGTACCATTTTATAGACTCTCGCGATCCTCCCCGTTGAATTTCAGCAAGCCGTGACCTGTAATCATTGTTTGTGTGCTACCCAAAGTCGTATCCCATAAATTTAAGTTAACCTCACCCGAGACTTGTACCATTGCGAACGAACCGTCGCCACGGTTCTAACATTGCGTATTGTGCATCGATGCGATACCTAGGGCAGGAGATGTGGACCTGCATTTATCTCAAAGAAACGTTGCACATTTGTAAATCCAGAGAATCTTTACAACCTATCACATCAATCAATCAAGTCAAGTCAAGTACACATCCCATCTCTAGCCCATGCTTTCTTTCTCCCCAAGACAAGCAACCCACCTAAGTCAACTTTTAAGTCAAGTACATCTATCACTCAACCATCACACCCATCCCTCTCCCTTACAACCTCTCTCTCTCTCTCTCTCTCTCTCTCTCTCTTTTCCCTAACCATTTTTCCAATCAACCAAAAAGGAGAGAGTAATCATCCAAGCTTCCCAAGGAGAGGAGAAGCTAGGTGTGGCCCACTCTGTAACACCCTGAAAATTGAGGGTCGAGTAGTAACTCAACTCTCGAGTTCCAGAACATCACTTATGCAACAAAATGAATGATGATTGCATGTTGACTGTATTAGAGTAGTGAACATGAGTAAGATTAAGCCAAAACAACATATCATACTTCAGAGACAGTTAAATTTGCAAGTGGAAGACTGTGATAGATAGATAAAATATATAAACTATGATGAGTCTCCAGAGTGTGATAACATTACCAGGTTAAATAATTACAAGTACAGTTCTAAAATATACCAAATGTGTAAGTGTAATGTCTTCTATCCCAAGTACCATAGCCCCGTCAATACAGTACCAGGTCTTCAGAGACCATTCAGAGAGTTACATGTAGGAGAACTCCTCCTCGACATCATAGTAATAGTCCGGCTCTGCTTTAGGAGTAGCGTCGCCATCTGAAACTTAACAATCTGGTTGGTGTGTACAACACCGTCCCGTAACGTGGGAGTGAGTAGCTAACTCAGTGGAACAATAAAGCATAGGTTAACATGTTATCAATACAGTCAAGCAGTAATGATAAAGCAGTAAAATCAAAGATTCCTAGCTCCTCTTATTAATGCAAGTATGAATGCAGGTATGATAGATGCCCTCACTGACATACTCCCTCATGCGACACCATCTCATGCTCGCGGCATACTTTCATCTCACAGTGCTCCACATCTTCCAGGCACATGCAATGCATGATGAGCATGATTACCGAGTTTTTAATTAGTTCATTTCAAACAGCAGGATTGGGAAACTAAGGTACCTCCCTTGTATCATTCCCAAACATGATCCATTCTAGGGTCGTCAGTCCTAGTTAATATCAGACGATGGTGTGTTTTCTAGGTCACCGCAGAGGATTTGCGGTACATTACGCACAAAGGTTACACCACTCCCCCATCACCCCTTAAACGATTCGTCACAATACAGAAACAGGCCTAGTTCATACTCTATATATCGCAGCGAACCCTAAGGAGCCTTTGCGATTTCGAGTATGCTCGAGGTCACTACAAAGGGCTGCTGTGGCATTACGCACAAAGGTTGCACCGCTCCCCCATCACCTTATCAATGTAGGCCGACAGCGCGAATATAGTGTCCCATACCACCATAATCGGCTCACGAGGTTGGTTGCTCACTGGTCACTACGGGGAGGCATGTGGCCCCAGCGTAGGCTGACAGCTCGACCACGGTGTCCTATACTACTATGCCTGGTTCATGAGTCTTAGCGGATCGAGGTACCATGGTTAAAAGGGTTTTCACTGGTAAGTTTGGTACCCTAGGTTCAGGCAGTAGCGACCAAACATGGTGAACATACTTAGACAGATCAGGTTACTTGACGAGCTCGGGTAGCTCGAGCGCACAAGTTAAACGACATGAAGTGCATAAGCACTTCGCGTGGCCAACCACTATCGCCAACCGAAGTACGACTCGAGTTCGTCGAACGCATCTCACGTGGCGACATGAAACTCAACCATGATCTCCAATCTGGTACCGATTGTCTGGACTATAATCATAGCTCCAAACATAATCAATTGTCATCCATAGCATGTGTAGTAAATCATGATAAACAAAGTAATTCAAGCATGATAAATAAAGTAATTCAAACATGCTAGTAGGCATGTTATAAGCATATTATAAATCATGATATAAAGCATGTTGTAAAGCACTACATCAATAGGAATACAAACACATGTATTGCAAGTAAGAGGGTTTTAAGTGATCAACCTCATTGAGGTAATCATACATGTCGCTAGGGTAGTTGAGAATCCAATCTCAACACCCTCCTAAGGCATCTACATCCAAACACTTACTCACTCAAGCATTTCCACAAACACTTAACATACACTATTTCACACACTTGGTGTATGTTAGTAAACATGTATTAGGGCGAGTCCTTTCGCCAAGCAAATAATTTACGCATATATAGTATATTTATACAATAAATAATCATGGCAAACACATCTCTAAAATACATATGTATACAGTACTTTCTACAATACAGTATTTGTACATACATAGTGTATATTAGTAAAACATGTATTTGGGCGAATCCATTCACCAAATAAGTATTTTATCCATATATCATATATTCATACAACAAATAATCATGTCAAACACATTTCTAAAAAATATACGTATACGGTATTTTCTACGAATACCTAGAATATGTAAAATTCCATAATTTGCATCTTTAATCGAAACAGAAATCGGAAAGCACTTTGTACATGTGCAATTGCATGCAGATCATGAATCTATCATTATCTGACATTGAAAGCGTTGAAAATCATAACTTATACACCTAAAGTCCGCACCTTGTGTCGTAGAATCTTAACGGAGTTGATAGGTTTGCTAAGCTCCCGTATTTGGCAGTTTGGCAACCTATGGAATGAAATACGTTAGCTATTTCATAACCTACAACCACCCAAGCCCCAAATTAGGTTAGGGTTAGGGTTTCTTACCTAAAAACGGGACTGGAATCGCCGGGAAAACGATGAGAATGGAGCAGTTGAACACGTATAGCAGTGGCAGGGAGATGCTCTGACATCTCCCACACTTTCTCTCTCTTTTCTCTCTCTTTTCTCTCTCTCAATCTCAAATTCGTATGGCTGCCATGAGAGAGGGTTTAAGGTCCTTATATAGCCTAAAAATTTACCGAAATAGATTTATGTTCAAGGTATACTTACATTATAATCAAATCGGCATTGTTTCAGCTCAAAAGAGGGTTTCTGGCGGCCCTCCTTGAGCCAAAGGTCGGACTTAAGCTCACTAATGCTAGCTCTACGTTCTATTAAGTTTTCATTTCGGTCGAAATTCCAGATCATGCGTGGCGGACCAGTTTCAGTTCAACGGTCAACGGATCTCGATCGGAGATTCCGAGTACATGTAAATGTGTATGAAATTTCTCCTGATCCGAGGGTGTAATTTGGTCTGATTCTGACGGTCTGGTTGCTTAAAACTGATCCGTAAGCGAGAGGTGCCAGATTACTATTCAAGATATTTTATTTTGAAATTATTTCACATTTCTCACACTCTTCACTCCAAGCTCAAGCGAATAGCTTTGAACAACTCAAGCCCCTAAATAGGTTGATGCTCTAATGTTACATAATGGACCTCCACAAACAACTCAAGCCGAGGCTTGTGCCATATGTTCTAGTTCTACCCATCCTACGCAATCTTGCCCATCTGGTACAGCATTTCCAGAATTCATCTCTGAACAAGTTCATGCTTTGAACACCTTTCAGAAACCTGGGAATGATCCTTACTCAAACACGTACAACCCAGGGTGGGCTAGGCATCCAAATTTCTCTTGGGCAAAAGGACCACAACAAGGAGGACCATCTGGAAATCCTCCTATGCAACCTCAACAGTTTCCACAATATCAACAAGCGCTGCACAATCAAGGAAACCATCTCTTGAGGATACACTCCATCTTTTTATGCGAGAGTTCTCTCCAATTCCAAAAGACACCCAACAAACCTTACTAGCCAACCAAACAAAGCTTACATGCAAATGCGCAATCCATTGCCAAGCTGGAAGTACAAATGGGTCAACTAGCTGCCACATTGAGTGAGAGAGAGAAAGGCAAGTTCCCTAGTCAACCTGTGGCTAATCCAAAGGGACAGTATGAGATTGGCTCTAATTCCAACCAAGGGCAATACCACGAGCAAGCCAAATCAATCACTACCCTTAGGTCAGGCAAACAGATTGACAACAAAATAGAGATACCTAGGGATGAATCAAATCAAGGTGAAGCAGAGAGACACACCAATGCATCCAAAGTCCAAAAACTCTCTGACTCTCCAAGAGCCGCTGACGTGCCACCTTACGTGCCCAAAGCACCTTTTCCTCAACGTCTGGCACCAATGAAGAAAAGAAACAATTTTGATGAAATCCTGGATGTGTTTAAAAAAGTGCAAGTCAACATTCCGTTACTTGATGCCATCAAGCAAGTCCCTCCTTACGCTAAGTTTCTTAAAGATTTATGCACTCAAAAGCGTAAGCAGAATGTTCATAAGAAGGTCTTCCTTGCAGAGCAGCTCAGCTCCATGATTCAACATAACACCCCTCCTAAATTTAGGGATCCAGGAGCTCCCACCATTTCTTGCGGCATAGGAGATCATAAGATCGGGAAGGCATTACTTGATTTAGGGGCGAGCGTTAATTTGTTACCTTATTCGGTTTATGAGCAGCTAGGACTTGGTGAGTTGAAACCGACTAAGGTAACATTACAACTGGCTGATAGATCTGTCAAGGTTCCCCGGGGTGTTATTGAAGATGTGCTAATCCAGGTTGATAAATTCTATTTTCCAGTGGATTTCATAGTTATAGATACTCAGCCTGTCCAGAATCCTCATAGTCAGATCCCAGTCATCTTGGGTCGTCCATTTTTGGCTACATCTAATGCTATTATAAACTGCCGGAATGGAGTTATGAAATTGTCCTTTGGTAACATGAATATTAAACTCAATGTTTTAATGCAGGACAACAACTCGCGGATTTGGACGACATTTTTGAAGTGGACATGATCGAGAGCCTTGTGCAGGACTCCTTCCGTACATCTTTTGAAGATCCTCTTGAGACCTGCTTAGCACAACATAGCATGGATTTCGACATAGATAGTCCCATCCACGAAGTCAATGCAATGCTCGACTCTACTCCTATATTGAGAGGCGAAAAATGGAGAGCGAAAGTGGAACCTCTTCATCCCTCTGAGACTCTTCTGACGACAAAGACACGGTTCTAACTCGAGAAGGCAAAAGAAAAAAAGGTTGCTTAATGTTCTTCGAACATATAAAAAGCAATTGAACGGAAGATAGCAGAAATACAAGGAGTGTGCCCCAACTTGTATGTAAGGATCATCTTTGTGGAAATGTCACGTAAAATACAAAGGAAGCATGATCTTAACATGGAAGAAGTTGTTCAAGCAGAATTCCTTAAATTGTTTGATGATAGTGTCAATTACCTCATTTCGGATAGCAGTTTATGGGAACTCGCATCACTTGTGCGGGATTGGTTAACACGTGTTGAGGTAAGTTCTTTGGCGGACCCTAGTCTTAAAGATTAATGAATTCATGGTCCGTTCTTGTCATTGGTGAAGACGTTAAACTTAGCGCTCGGGAGGCAACCCAAAGCCATTTCATTTGATTTCTTTTTCCTTGTTAGTTAGTTCAATGTTTGTGGGTAACATTTCGCAAACCCTCACGAGACTACAACTCGTCCACTAGGGGTAACCTAGGGGTTTAAAGGCTTGTTGCATATGCTAAATGCAATTGAGAGCACCTGCGAAAGTGGTATAGGTAGGATCTTTTATTTTACTGATTTCTCTATTGTTCTGACTCGCTTTTACGCTGATATTCTTGAGAACGCCTCTTGATTCTCCATCCAGGTACTATCTTTTCCTCACTCCTCTTTTCTTTTCGTTGTCTCATATGCATTGCATGTTTATTTTTTACATTGAGGACAATGTAGATTTTAGGTTGGGGGTGGGAAATTAGGTTACCTAATCAGTATTTTCTTGGTCTTGAGCAAAAATTGTGAAAATTTTTAAAATTTTTCTGGAATTTCTGTTGACTTCAAAGTGATTTTGAAGGATAGTTGTGATTTTGAAATTACAAGATACAGAATGTGAGAGAATTTATGACTCTTGGATTTGGTTGTCTGGCAAATTTCACACTGAAGTTTGAATGGTTAATCCATGATTAGAAGTTGTAAACATTGATTGAGCCATGATTTCACATATCAGATCTCGTTTACACATTAAGTTTTCAGTTCGATATTAATTGATAACATGGTAATCACTAAGCATGAAAGGAACCAGCCTGAAAAAAAAAAGAAAAACAAAATTTTTAACATCAGTCTATAAAGAAGAATTGAAAGAATAAGTCACATAATCGTCATCATAGGTTTGCTCCCTATAGATGAAGATTCGATTCCTTATAGTTGACATGAGAAAAGATTTAGGTGACAAGTTTTCACCATAGGTTTGCTCCCTATAGGTGCAGATTTGATTCTCCTATTCATAAAGAAAATAAAAAAAATGGTAGAATGAAAGGTTAATCTGTAAGGCAAGTGTGGTTCCAGTTTTGGGTGACATGAGCTCCGTTGTTAATTACCAATGATGTCATGAAATTGACAATTGAATCTCTTAATGATTGAAAGCTGAGATGACACTATACACTCATGGAACTCAATGTTTAGAATATTTTAATTAATGGATTAATATTTTGAACTTGATTATGAAGCTTACTGTAAGCTTGATTTCAGGAGAAAAATCTTCTCACCATTCATGAATCGTGGAATTTTCACATCTCAATTATCTGTTCACCCGTCACTTGAGTTTATAGGAATTGACTTTTATTTCTGAAATTATTTTTCGCATGTTTTGCTCAGGACTAGCAAAATGCTGGTTGGGGGGTTGTGATCAGGATCGAATATTGCATATCAGACCCCTGTAATTACTTGATTTTACATACATGATAATGCTGAATGCCATATTTTAATTGTGTTTTTATTACAGGATGAAATTAGGAGCGTGTATTGAAAAATGATGTTAAAAGCATGGATTTGACTCTCCGAATTACGAGCACGGGATGGACTCCAGATGACCAATATTGAAGAATTTACATACCTGGGACCCGAGGAAATCAGGTCGTTCACGTTTAAAGAGGCCTGAAATTGGTACAGAATGAAAGATCACATGGTTCCCTCCATCAATTGGCTCGAAACTTTATACATGGGATTAGGGACATAAATTAACGTACATTTCATTTCAAATTTCGGACCCTCGGATCACTAGGAAAGTGCCCCAAGTGATGATCGGTCCATAAAGCGTTGATTCGGGGCCCACCGATATCTGGAACTACTTCAAATTCGGTCTCAATGCCTCAAATGGGGTGATAAAGTGAATGGATGGAACGGATTTTATATACATATATCTATGGGACCCACACGGACGGTGGCGTGCACGGTGCATAAAGTGCACTCGGTACACCTGGACCTCACAAAACAGTAAAGAAGCTTTGACCGAACTCTAGCGAAAATGGAAATTTCCATTCGCTGTGCGTCGAGAACCGATCAGCGATCCTCCGTTGTGGGCTCCACCTATTGTTCAATTGGACGATCCAAACCGTTCATCCGTTTTTGGGGTAACCAAAATCATTGCTAGGCTGTGTTGAAATTTAAATGTATCAAGTTAGTAGTTTTTCCCACCGTTCAATAGCGTAGAGCGACGGTGAGCTTAAATATCGTGGGCCAACACAAATATGATTTGAAATTGATCATTACTAACCAGATTTTTTCGTATTCTATCCAATGGATGAGTCGATTTCTCAATATATGTCAAGATGGGACCCACCAAATGTCATCCTCTCAAACGGCGATTGCCGTTTCAAGGCGTCGGCAATGACGGATTGGACCGTTTTGCGGCCGGTTGTGAGCCCCACACGTGTCCCATCCGTCCAACTCCGTACCGTCCACCGTGTAGACAGCTGCGAGCACTTCAAAACCATGTTTCTACTTTATACCCATGCATACACACGTGTGCGGTACAGAGGCCACAAAAGGGCTGCTCTGCAACGTCCAAATCGATCTTTTGTATTCTCTTCTCTGGGCCGCATCATTGGACGTTCAAAACTACCTATTCTTGACTGAAATTTCGTTCTGAATCCAATGGACGGGGTGGATTTCCCAGAAAACACTTCCATGGGGCCCACCGATCACGACAGCTTCCCAAATCCGAATTTCACCACTCCAGCCACTCCATCAACTATAAAAAGAGTTGCAAAACATGAGGAAGGGCATTCAGAGATTGGAAAAAGTGGAGAATTTCAGATCTAGAGCAAAGGAGAGAAGAAAAAGAAGAAAGAAGAAAGAGAGAAATTGGTTTGATGTTTTTATGAATTTTTATTTATCCATATGTTTAATGAATTTTATGGGTAACTAATCTCGGACTAGGGTGAGATGAAACCCCTAATTTGAACACCTCTTTTTCTATGTTGATTTTATTTTAATTAGATTGGTTTGTTTCTTTCCCTAGTGTGCTTGATTGCTTTAAATTCTATACTTCTCCATCTATGAACTTGATCGAGTCATGGATGGATGTGGTCTGGATGCTTATTCTAGGTGCTTGTATCTGATCATGAACAGGTTCCTGTAGAGGAAGAAATAGGGTCCTTTACTGAACTGCATATTCCATATGCCCGATTTGGACATGGGATATGTTATTCATGGCATTGCTTGAAGGAATTAGACAATCTGTATGCCCGATTAAGGACACAGATTGTACTTTCTCTAGATAAGTTAGATCAATCTATATTAAAGTGAATTAACAGACAAAACAAGGGTTGGGATAATTAGGGGTGGATTCGAAAGTCCTAGTGCTCTTTCTCTTATTGAATTTTCTTCCCTATCCTCAATAGTTATTTTCCATAAATTTGTGTTAGTAATTTGCTCCATTATTTGTTGAATTAGTTAAGGAGGATCACAGATTTGAATTGTGACGATCAGTCCTCGTGGGATTCGACCTCGATCTTACCGAGTTATTACTACATCACAACCCTATACTTGGGGAGTGAACACATAGGGCAAGTGGGACCCACCAATCAATGGTGAGGATCCCATCTTGGTCCCTAGGTGTGGTCAATGGCCCACCTTGATCGCATGTATGTATTGTAAGGCAAGAGGGACCCATAGTGGCAGGGCCCCTCCCACAACTCTGTTTTTCTCTCTCTCTCTCTCTCTCTCTCTCTCTCTCTCCTCTTTTTCCCTGATGATGTGGCCCACCTTGAGGTAAGTGTTTCATCCACACCATCCAGTACTGACGGTGGGACGCTGCATACCATCCACCAACTCATTACTGCCCGTTTTGGGCAGGCCCTGTTTTAAGGGAAACCACAAATACCACCTTAATTTTTAGTGGGATGGTCCATTGGCATGGACCCCACCTATGGTATGTGCAACATCCATGCTATTTGTCCAGTGGGACCGGCCCACCTTGTGGCCCATTGTCCAGGTCCAGCGGGCCCACCGTGATGTACCAGATCCTGGCCATCCAGGCATTGGATGTCTAGCAGCAGCTGCTGCTGGACTGTTTGAAGAGAAAACACAAGTATCAGCTTCATCCAAAGTTAGTGGGTCCCACATGTGTGGACCCACCTTAATGTATGTGTTTGCATCTGGGTTGTCTATCTACTAGACAGCCAGCAGCTCCACCTACTGCTTTGATGCCAACAAGTTCCGTGGGCCCCATCGTTAGGCGTGTGTTACACCCAAACCGTTCATCTATATGTGCTTCAGATCCACACCGTCTAGACCTCTGGATGGTGGGACCACCTGCCACATGTGTGGGGATCCACCTTGATACACGTGTGCTTGATCCTGGCCGTCTGTCCTCGATGGGCCTGGATGAAGGGAACCACGAATACCATCTTGATTCAGAACTCTAGTGGGCCACGCTGTCGTGGACCCACCCTAATATATGTATTTTATCCTCACCGTCCATTTGTGGATGATGGGATGGAAGCAGAATGTCTGGTATACCTCACTCCAACTATCTGCTGTATTGACGTCAGTGGGTCCCACCACTATCTGCTGGATTGACGTCAGTAAGTTCTAAGGGTCCAATCATGAGATGTGTGTTATATCACTATTATCCATCTACGTGGGCCCACCATGCTGGATGTGTTTTATTTGGGCCATCCATCCACATGGGATGTGTGGACCCCGCATCTGATGTATGAGTTTCACTATGTTGTATGTATTTTATCTTGGCCGTCCATCCCTGGACGTGGACCCCGCCATGATGTATATCCGCGCCGTCCATGGGACGTGGGGCCATCGTGATATTTGTGTTGTGTATTCACACCATCCACGGCAGTGGCCCACCTTGATGAATGCGTTGTATATCCAAGTTGCACATCCATTTTTCATGGATTATGGGCTGCTCATCAAGCGCATGTGATACGGCCCACTTGATGTATATGAGGCCCATAAGATGCGGCCCATTGTGATGTGTAAGGCCCATGTAATATGGCCTATTGTGATGTATTTATGGCCCGTTTGGTGAGGCCCATTGGGATGCATATGAGGCCCATGTAATGCTGCCCATTGTGATGTGTATTAAGCCCATGAGATATGGCCCATTGTGATGTGTAAGGCCCATGTGATGCATCCCATTGTGATGTATATATGGCCCATGAGTGAGGCCTGATGTGTTGTATATGAGGCCCATATGATGAGGCTCGATGTGTTGTATATGAAGCCCATGTGATGCGGCCCATGGTGATGTATATGAGATCCATTGTGATGTATAAGAGGCCCATGAGATGAGGCCCATTGTGATGTATTTATGATCCATTGTAACATATTCGAGGCCCATGGGTTGTGGCCTAGTGCGATGTATATCGGCCTATATGATGAGGCCCAACGTGTTGTATATGAGGCTCATATGATGAGGCCCGATGTGTTGTATATGAAGCTCATGTGATGCGGCCCACTTGATGCATATCAGGCCCATGTGATGTAGCCCATTGTAATGTGTATGAGGCCTATGTGATGCGACCCATTGTGATATATGAGGCCCATATGATGAGACCCAATGTGATGTATGCGAGGCCCATGTGATGAGGCCCGTTGTGATGTATGAGACCCTTGTGTAACGCCCATTGTGATTGTGTAGTGCCACCATGATATATTTGCGGCCGATTGTGATGTTTATGTGGCCTATATGATGAGGCCCGATGCGATGTTTATGTGGCCCATATGATGAGGCCCAGTGTGATGTATGTGAGGCCTATGTGATGAGGCCCATTGTGATGTGCATTGGGCTCTTGTGTGACCATTATGTTGTATGTGATGCCCTTATGTGAGGCCATGGGCCCCACTATATGTTTAGCCCTATGAGGGCCACTCCTTGGGAGCAATGCTGGTTAAATGTCCACATTAATGGGCAATGATGGTTAAATGTCCACATTGTGACCTTCCCTTAGGCCTCGTTAGGCCCATTCTTGATATGAATAGGCTGTCTAAGCCCATCCTTGATATGAGGAGAGTACATCATCATCATATAACATGCTTAGTATAGCTCCACTATCCATGCCCATGCGCATCATATGCATGCTTGATATGAGGCGTGATTGATCATAGCATTACCGTTGAGCTGAGTTATTTAGGGGACTCCTTAAGAGACAGAGTTGTCACACATGATCGCATGACACGCTTAGGTTTGACGCATGATTGGATGGTAAGACTCATGCATCTCGCATTTGTATAACATGATCACTTGACGCCCTAGCGATATCAGGGCTGTGGTCTCCACAGGTTCATCATGGATGACCAGATGGGATACTGAAAATATTTGGTTCTAACACTGTGGGCACATAGGGTGTCCTTGGGTGAGAGTCCCAGAATCTTCTCGGTACTAGAGGATACTCGAACGTCTAGACCGAGTGGATACATAAGCGCCCGAGTGCCAAATACTAGTAGGTGGCGTCTCCCACTGTGTCATGGTCGGTTGGGAGGGGGTGTAGCCTTATCCGCCTGAGTGAGGGGGCTGTAAGCTAGGTTGAGAATGACTAGCTCGTAAATAGGTCTGCTATCAACGAGCAGGGTAGGTATTGGCAGACTACTACTGGCTAGGCGAATAATAAGGTCTTTTCCACTCACTGGTTGTGCGGCTAGGAAGGTGGCAGACCCCAGTGATATCCCAGAGATAAGCTATACTAATATATGGACTTACTGAGTAGGAATTTGTACTCAGTATTTGACTCATTCATTCATTCATTCACTATCTACTCCCATTGGTGGTGCGCAATCAAGTCATCATGTGTACCTTCGTAGTGGATAAGATTTTGGTAGGGGTGCGCAACCAACCTGAGATCAGGAGTTTACCACATTGAGTCTGGCTACGCAAATTTAGGTATGAGACTGGTTTGGATAGAAGTCACTTGTGATGGACCCCATAACCTGTGATACTATGTACTATCATCCCGACTTCACACTCCAACTTGGTCATTTCATTCACACCGCATATTGCATTGCATCCTCGGCACATAACATTTGGTTTACTATCCTTCTATTTTGCATAGTGTGAATAAGGTTGATGGTATTATGAACTCGCTAGGATCTGCATATTGCATTACATCTGTGGCATATAGCATTTGGGTTACTATGCTTCTGCAATTATATGGCCCAAATGAGGTTGACGTATTCGTGGACTCGTCAGGATTTGCATATTGCATTGCATCCTCAGTATATGATATTTGGCTTATTATGTCTCCACATTGCATAACTGATCTACATTGCTTCCTCAACATATGATATTGGCTTATTATGCTTTTGCATCACATAGCTTGGATAAGGTTAATTGTATTTATGGACTTACCAGCATTTTTCTGCATTGCTCTGATATTGCATACTTGGCACTTACCTTGCGCACACACTTACACCACCCTTTAAGCTTTCTATAAGCTTATTCACGATAGATGCGAGCAGGTGGCGTTAGGTTGCAGCAGCGTTGAGCTTGGAGCATGCAACTATCTTCTGGAGCTTTGATTTTCAACATATGTATTTCCCTTTTAGCACTGTATTCAAATGTTTATATTAGTGGATATGTGATCTTAATGTTACCTTTGTGATTTGGGTAAACTTGTGGTTATTCTTCTTACGAGATAAATGCATGTTGAAAAATCCTCCTTGTAGGGTCCCAGGATCAGAATTTGGCATATGGGTGCTGGGAGCCGAGAATGGGGTACTATGATCAGGGTCAAATATTGCATATCAGACCCTGATTATTGCCCTATTTTATGTGCATGATAATGTTTAATGCCGGATTTTAATTATATTTTTATTACAGGACGAAATCAGGAGCGTTAATTGGAATTTGATGTTAAAGGCATGGATTTGACGCTCCAAAATTACCAGAGCACGGAATGGACTCCAGAAGACCAATAATGAAGATTTTGCACGCCTGAGATCGGAGGAAAGCAAGCCAAAGGGGCCCGAAAAGGGTCCAGAATGCAAGATCACATGGTTCCCGCCATCCAATCAGTCCGAAACTTCATACGTGTGATGGGGGCCGTGAATTAACCGTACATATTAAATTTCAGCCATCGATGATCGCGGGAAGTGCTCCAACTGACAAATCAGCCCACGAATCATTGATTTCAGGCCCACCTGAGAGCAGGATATGCCTCAACTTTGGTCTCGACGGTTAATATAGTTTGAGAAAGGGAATGGACGGATTGGATTTTGTAATAACATCACAGTGAGCCTTGTATGTGTGGCGTGTGCGTGGAGTGCATGTGTAGCCGCGCCACACCGAATCACCAAGACGGTCAGCAGACGGCTGACCCGTCTCGTCTTCGAAAACGGCAGGGCCGTTCCAGCGGTGCGAAGGCGAACCGCCGGTCCTGAGTTGTGGGCCCCACACATCGCCCACATGAGCAATCTATACCGTCCATAAGCTTCCTGGGGCGTTCATCACCACTGCCTAGGTGGCAAAATTTGAGACTATAGCAAAGGATGGTTTTACAACCGTTCAAACACAAACGGACGGTAAGTTCAAATCTCTGGTGGACCACACCTAAATCAAACCAAAATCAGTCATCCCCGACCGGTTTTTCGTTCTCATCGCAGTGTACGGAGTGGATTTTACATTTGATCAGAGGAGTGGGACCCACCATCACCACAGCCATGGGTTTCGCGCCGCGAAACGCACGGACGCTGGTCCGTTTTGCGAAGATCAGTGGGCCCCACCCATTACCTGTACGGTCGATCCGAGCCGTCCATCGTGTAGAGGGCCATGATTACTACAAAACCATGCTGATATTTCACTCCCATGCGTACACACGTGCAAGATACAGAGGCCACAAAAGGGTTACTCGGGGACGTTAAAAACTGAGTTTTTTTTGAGATTTCTTCTGTGGGCCGCGCCAATGGACCTTCAAAACCACCCATTCTTGACTGAAATTTCGTCCTGAATCCAATGGACGGGGTGGATTTTCCAGAAAACACCTCTGTGGGGCCCACCGATCACGGCTGCGAAAAATTACACTTGAGTCCGTCTACGACTCGCCACCGATTCCAGCCATCCAGTGACTATAAAGGGAAGTTTTGGACGTGGGAAAGGCATTCGAGATCCGGGGTGGAGATCCAGGAACCAGGGAGAGGAGAAAGAGAAGAAAGAGAAGGAAGAAGAGAGAGATTGTTCGGTTTGGTGTTTTGATTTTATGAATTTTATTTAATATTTTTTATGGATTTTATGGGTAACTAATCTCTCAGCTAGGGCTGAGATGAAGCCCCTAATTTGATCAGCTCTTGTATTTGTTGATTTACTTTGAATTTTAATTAATTTTTTTTTCTCTAAGTGGGCTTTATGGGTTTAAATTCCATACTTCTCCATCTATGAACTTGACCAAAGTATAGATGGATGTTGTTTGGATGCTTATTACAGGTGCTTGGGTATGATCAAGAACAGGTTTCCTATAGAAGAAGGAACAGGGTGCTTTAATGAATTTTGCATACCATGTGCCCGACCAAGGACATGGGATGTATTGTTCATGGCATTGCTTAAAGGAATTAGACAGTCTGTATGCCCGATTTAGGACACAGATTGTGCTTTCTCTATTTAAGTGGTATCAATCAAGGTCAAGGTGAATCAACAGACAAAACAAGGGTTAGGATAATTAGGGGTGGATTCGAAAGTCCTAGTGCTCTCTCTCTGATTGAATTTTCTTCCCTGTTCTTAATTGTTTTTCCTAAAATTGTGCGTAGCAGTTTAGTTCATTATTCATTGGATTAGTTAAGAAGAATCATATATTTGAATTGTGACAACCAGTCCTCGTGGGATTCGACCTCGATCTTACCGAGTTTATTACTACATCACAACCCTATACTTGGGGAGTGAACAAGTTTTTGGTGCCGTTGCCGGGGACTGTTTCGTTCCAAATTGAATTTAGGATTCTCTCTTATCATAATTCATAGTCTTAAGATTTTACTAACTATAGGTTAAAGTTTTTATTTTATTTTTAGAAACTAACCTATTTCTTGTTTTGTAGGATTCTGAGATAGAAATTTCTAATTTAGTAATATCTTCCTAATTTCTTTATTTTTTTTTTTATAGAATTAGGGTTTTATTTTTTTTTTCTCTAACCTTAGACTTACTATTCTTAAAAACTAACTTGTTTTGTTTTGTTCTGCAGGTTTTTAACATAGGAACTTCTACTCTGGTAACATCTCTCTAACTTCTCCTTTACTTTCTATATTGCTGTAGGATTTTGATTTCTTCTAGGATTAGACTCAGAGTTAAGGTTCTACCATGGAATCGTGGGTAGATGCATATGCTGAGTTGGATAGGTTTTATTGGAAAATACCTGAAGGGTGTGGAATCCAACAAATACCTCAAGATTTCTCTCCATCGAGAACAGACATTGAGAACCGACTAGAACGTTGTGTTCCATCGGTTAATAGGGCCGTATACGATCATCATTATGGGAATGAGGATTATTATCAACCATCATATTCTCCCATGCATGATCAGTATGACTATAACCAGTGGAACCATCAAAACTGGGAAGATGAACCAACAACATATTGTAATAATTATTCTCTTGGATCCCATACCTTTGAGATCCAACCAGAAACGATCCAAGAGGATTCATGTTTTGATCCAGAACAAGTAAACCAGCATGTTGCGAAATTGATGAAATCATTAGAAGCACTCAATTCGCGCATTGAAAGGATAGAGAAAGCTCGCTCATCCCAACTACAATCCAATCCAGAAATACAATGCGAGGAAAGTGATCCTCACTTGCTTTTGATGAAATCTGGAATTTGGAATGAGGAGTTGGATTCCATTAATGAGCACACGGTTCAATTCCCCGATGAGTCGATCTCAATGACTGTTCAAAAGGATGGGGAAGAAACATGGTTGTCTTTCAAATATAATGATGATGACACACCCCACTCACATGACACACTTGAGTTCAATAAAGAGGAAGAGGTTAGTTTATACGAACCTCAACCCAATTTGGAAATAGAATGTGAGGAAAGCGATTTCGTCCCAAGTGTGCACTGCATGGAAGTAGATGATGATGCATATTGGAAAGATGATTATGAATGTGCAACCCAAATTCCCTTCGCATCAATCTCAAATTTGGTCCAAGTCAATGATCAAGACGTACACGAAGTGGTTAGTCATAATGAGCCACTCCCCTCACCTAACATGTCTGATTTTAAGGTAGAGGATGGGCCCCTTACAACCGACCCTTCTAACTCTTGTGAAATGTATTTGGACCACTCCTCTGAATTACATGATGATATGATTCGGGAGATGGACGAGCTACTCGATATGACTCTTGAATTTGAAACCACCCAGTTGAGGCCACCATCTGAACTGTTGAATAATGACGATTCATCGCCTCTTCCGAGTAGTATCAATGGACAGAGTCCTTACATCAATGCTTCGTATATTGATCTTCAATCTGTCTGTGCAGGGCTGGAGCAAGAGAGCACATCTCCGTTTACCTTCGAAAACGATGGATTCCTTGGGCAGATCATCACGAGCCCTAATGTAGAAAATGAGTCACCCTCAGCTGAATGTCCCACCTCTTTGGATGATTGCTTGGCACACTTTGCAGATTCAAACGATCCCATGATAAGAGACATAGTGAATGCCTTGCAAAACAATATCTCGGTAGTCATCACTGACCGAGAGGACCCTTACTCTGTAGCCCCTCCTTCCACAAATCCTGAATATTTACCATTAAGGGAGGAGGAGCTAACAATTGAACCGAAGTCTGCTTTACGGAATGTGTTGAGACTACGTCACTTTTGAGAATTTTTTCGACTTTCATCTATGTGTAGTCTCTGATTCACCATGGGATACTAACTTAAAAACTTCTTCTGTCGCAGGTGAATCGTATATACTCTGGATACCTCAGGTGAATCAACGAAAAATTTCTTATGAGGTACATAAGTTTCTTTGGAAGGTCAAGCTCCAAGGCGTCCAAGCCTATTGCAACAAGGGCTTCTGGATGATCCTGTTAAGAAACCTACTGAGAAATTTATCAAGATACTGGCCGGAAGAGGAACCTTGCAGCATGACTGAGTAGTTTTTCCCTGCTTTCTTAGGACTAGGGTAGTTTCCTTTATGTTATTTTAGGATAGACAGTAAACTTAGCGCTCCTGGGAGGCAACCCAGTCTTTTATTTTATTTTTATTTATTTATTTATTTATTATTATTTTTTTTTTCTAGTTAGTTACTTCAATGTTTGTGGGTAACATTACTGCAAACCCTCACGAGACTACAACTCGTCCACTAGGGGTAACCTAGGGGTTTAAAGGCTTGTTGCATACGCTAAATGCAATCGAGAGCACCTGCGAAAGTGGTATAGGTAGGATCTTCTTTTGTTTTCTTTTTGCTATTTTTTTTTTCTCTGTTGATTTCTCTCTTGAGCTAACCTGTTTTATGATGATATTTTTTAGAAAGCTTCTTGATTCTCCGTCCAGGTACTATCTTTCTCTCATTCCTCTTTTATTTTCGTTGTCCCATATGCATTGTATGCTTATTTCTTTTACATTGAGGACAATGTAGATTTTAGGTTGGGGGTGGGAGATTAGGTTACCTAATCAGTATTTTCTTGGTCTTGAGCAAAATTTGGAAAATTTTAAAATTTTTTGCTAGACTTTCTATTGAATTCTAAGTGATTTTGAAGGATAGTTGTGATTTTTACATTATAAGATATGTGATGTTGGTAACTTATGACTCTTGGATTCGACCATCGCTTGATTTCACAGTCAATTTTGACTTGTTAATCCATGATTAGAAGTTGTAAACATTGATTGAGCCATGATTCCACATATCACATCTCGCTTACACATTAAGTTTTGGTTCAATAACTGAATGATTAACTTGGTAAAAAGAAGAATTAAAAGGCTAAATCTTCACCATAGGTTTGCTCCCTATAGGTGTAGATTTGATTCTCCATAGTTGATGATGATGAAAAAAAAAAAAATAAAATTTATTAGGCGACAAGTTTTCGCCATAGGTTTGCTCCCTATAGGTGAGAATTTGATTCCCTTCCTTGGCGTTACTGCTCATAAAGAAAATCAAAGGCTGGTAAAATGAAAAGTTAATCTGTGAGATAAGTGTTGGGTTCAAGTTTTGATTGTTACGAATTACTAATGATATCATGAAATTGACAATTGGATCTCTTACTGATTGTAAGTCGAGATTATACTTTACACTCGTGGAACTCAATGTTTAAGAATGTTCTAATTGATGGATTAATATTTTAAACTTGATTATGAAATTAACTAAAAGCTTGATTCCAGGAGAAAAACTCCACACACCAATCATGAATCTTAGAATTTTCACATCTCAGCTATCTGTTCACAAGTCATTTGAGTTCTGAATTGTCTTTTATTTCTGAAATTATTTTTCGCATGTTTTGCTCGGGACTAGCAAAATGCTGGTTGGGGGTTGTGATCAGGGTCAAATATTGCATATCAGACCCCGATTATTGCCCTATTTTATGTGCATGATAATGTTTAATGCCGGATTTTAATTATATTTTTATTACAGGACGAAATCAGGAGCGTTAATTGGAATTTGATGTTAAAGGCATGGATTTGACGCTCCAAAATTACCAGAGCACGGAATGGACTCCAGAAGACCAATAATGAAGATTTTGCACGCCTGGGATCGGAGGAAAGCAAGCAAAGGGGCGAAAGGGTCCAGAATGCAAGATCACATGGTTCCCGCCATCCAATCAGTCCGAAACTTCATACGTGTGATGGGGGCCGTGAATTAACCGTACATATTAAATTTCAGCCATCGATGATCGCGGGAAGTGCTCCAACTGACAAATCAGCCCACGAATCATTGATTTCAGGCCCACCTGAGAGCAGGATATGCCTCAACTTTGGTCTCGACGGTTAATATAGTTTGAGAAAGGGAATGGACGGATTGGATTTTGTAATAACATCACAGTGAGCCTTGTATGTGTGGCGTGTGCGTGGAGTGCATGTGTAGCCGCGCCACACCGAATCACCAAGACGGTCGGCACAGGCGGGCCGTCTCGTCTTCGAAAGCAGCGGGGGCCGTTCCCGGCGGTGCGGCGAACCGCCGGTCCTGAGTTGTGGGCCCCACACATCGCCCACATGAGCAATCTATACCGTCCATAAGCTTCCTGGGGCGTTCATCACCACTGCCTAGGTGGCAAAATTTGAGACTATAGCAAAGGATGGTTTTACAACCGTTCAAACACAAACGGACGGTAAGTTCAAATCTCTGGTGGACCACACCTAAATCAAACCAAAATCAGTCATCCCCGACCGGTTTTTCGTTCTCATCGCAGTGTACGGAGTGGATTTTACATTTGATCAGAGGAGTGGGACCCACCATCACCACAGCCATGGGTTTCGCGCCGCGAAACGCACGGACGCTGGTCCGTTTTGCGAAGAACAGTGGGCCCCACCCGTTACCTGTACGGTCGATCCGAGCCGTCCATCGTGTAGAGGGCCATGATTACTACAAAACCATGCTGATATTTCACTCCCATGCGTACACACGTGCAAGATACAGAGGCCACAAAAGGGTTACTCGGGGACGTTAAAAACTGAGTTTTTTTGAGATTTCTTCTGTGGGCCGCGCCAATGGACCTTCAAAACCACCCATTCTTGACTGAAATTTCGTCCTGAATCCAATGGACGGGGTGGATTTTCCAGAAAACACCTCTGTGGGGCCCACCGATCACGGCCGTGAAAAATTACACTTCGAGTCCGTCACGACTGCACACCGATTCCACCATCCAAGCCTATAAAAGGGAAGTTTTGGACGTGGGAAAGGCATTTAGATCCAGGAATTGGAGATCCAGAACCAAGGAGAGGAGAAAGAGAAGAAAGAGAAGGAAGAAGAGAGAGAGATTGTTCGGTTTGGTGTTTTGATTTTATGAATTTTATTTAATATTTTTATGGATTTTATGGGTAACTAATCTCAAACTAGGGTGAGATGAAGCCCCTAATTTGATCAGCTCTTGTATTTGTTGATTTACTTTAAATTTTAATTAATTTTTTTTTCTCTAAGTGGGCTTTATGGGTTTAAATTCCATACTTCTCCATCTATGAACTTGACCAAAGTATAGATGGATGTTGTTTGGATGCTTATTACAGGTGCTTGGGTCTGATCAAGAACAGGTTTCCTATAGAAGAAGGAACAGGGTGCTTTAATGAATTTTGCATACCATGTGCCCGACCAAGGACATGGGATGTATTCTAAATTGAGTGTAATTTGAGAAATAATGGTGAAATATTTAAACTAAAATTTAAGAAAAATTCAGGAAAAGGGAAACTAGGGATTCAGAGGATCCACTTGTAGAGATCAGGGAGATCTTATGCCTGTATTATAAATCAGGAAAATTAACTGAACTGCCATTGATATAGATTTCAAGAGATGAGAGGTATATGAATTAGGATGGATTCCATCACCAAACTATGCCCAGGAGACAAAGCAAACAACAGAATTAATCTAATTACCAACCAATCAACTTTGTTTATGAAGGTTAGGAAAGGGAATGATCATCCAACCTTGCCCAGAGACGATGGTGAACAATGTGGCTTCCCGACGTCATAAACATAAAGAGGAAAAGAACATGCTCAAAGCCATTGCTGAGACCCATTGTAATTTGAGTCACAATGACCATTAAAGACTGAAAACATTCCCTTAATTAAACCCAAATCAATATCAAATCAGTCTAAACAAAAGGCACAAGCAAAGAGGCCTCCCATCACGCTACAAGCTTCACCTCTTAGCCCTAGCTAAGAGATTTTAGCCACACATGAACATGGTGATGATTAGGCTAATCTCCACAGAAAAGAAAAGGAAAGAAAAAAGAAAAATAAACAGGAAAAAAAAAACTTCTCTGGTGCTCACATCCAATCCGAACCCGAGCCCAGATCTCCAGCCATTCTCCACGTCCTGCTCCAAGTCCCAGCCCAAGATTTTTCTGCTCCTGATACCCCGTACCTCTCTTCTCTCTCTCCTTTTATAGACTGCTGATGGAAGTCGGCTGCGAAAAGATTCCTAGTTTCGTGAGAGAGGGCACGCTGGTTGCTTGGTGGGTCCCATTCCTGGGTTCGGCAGAAGAATCCACGCCGTCCATTAGATGGAGAATGAAAAAAACCAGTCGGAGATACAAAGTTTTGGATCATATTTGTAGTGGCCCACAGGATTTTCTCTCCGTCGTTCAACTTGTATTTGAACGGTTGAAAACCATCCTCCGTGATCCACCGAATTACGCCACCTGGCGGTGATGAGAAGTACGTTAGGAAGCCAATGGACGGTCCAGATCACGTCCATGATGTCCGGTGGTGGCCCAGAAGATCAGTCCGCAGGCTCTGTCCGCGAACAGAGCTCGCGTCAACCTCCACTGTGATGTTGGTGGCCCCCTTTCAATAACTTTTTGATAAATCCGCTCCGTCCACTCTCCGAAGATCGCAAAACCGTTTATGATGGTCGGCTTTGGGATAGCTTTCCGACGTGGCCCACCGAGTTATAACCCTTGCCGTCTGTCTTGCCTTTAATCGAGATCTATGCGTTTATACGTGCATGGGACTAAAAGAGAACCATGGTGTGGTCGTCCCCATCGTCGGACACATTGAACAGGTTTGATCTTCCGGATGAGCAATGAGTGGGTCCCACAAACATCATCCGTGCCTCTGCTGCGAAGCGAAGGTGACGAACAAAGCAACTCGCACTTGCGGTGGCCATCGTATGATCTTGAGAAGAAAATCCACACCGTCCATTGAATTCAGGACGAAAAACCGTCCAGGAATGGAGAAATTGGATTGACTTCAAAGCGGTCTGCAAAATCTCTTTATTTCGCCATTAATCTTGTGTTTAACCACGATCCAAGTATGTGCGCGTGTATGGGAAAAAATAAAAGCTTGACGAGGGTTGTAGCCCTACTCCTGAGCGAATGGACGGCTTGGATCATCGACATGGCTGACGGGTGGGGTCCACAAACATCGTCCGGCCGATCGTTTTGCGGACGCTGTTGCGTCTTTGGATTTTAAAGAATTCGTCGGTCAGCGAAACGCTGACCGACTTGGATCTTAGGGTGCGCGGCGCGTCTTGTACAGACCATGCACATGCATAGCGTGTGTGGATCCCACAGTAATGTACTCCAAAGATCGACCCGTTCATTTGTTGTGTAACCTCATATAAAGGGTTGAGACCGAATTTGATGCAGTTCCAGGATATCTAGTGGGCCCCGAATTGACGAATAGTGGCTGATCACTGTTGGGCCACTTCCTTAACGATCCAACAGTTGAAATTTGACGTGTACGGTTAACTTATGATCTTCAGGCTGTGTATGGAGTTTTGAGCCAAGCGGATGGTGGAAACCTTGTGATCTTGCATTCTGGACCAGTTTCGGGCCGTTTGAACTTCAGTTTCGTGATTTTCTGGGGTCTCTGGCGTGTAATTCGATGATCTTGGTCCCATGGAGTCTGTCCCTTGCCTGTGGTGTCCTCAGAGCATTAAATCCATGCTTTAAACTCCCTTTTTTCAGTCATGTTCGCAAATACACTCTGCATCACAAATACGATTAAAGTGGATCGTTAATAGTATTATGTACGTAAATCCAGGCCATAACAGGGGTCTAATATGCAATATTTGACCCTCAACACAACCCCCAACTAGCATTTTGCTAGTCCCGAGCAAAATATGCGAAGAATGAGTTGAGAATTACGAGACAATTCTTATGAAGCCGAGTGATATTTTGAAAAACAATCTAGATATGAGAAATCTTAAGATCCATGAATGTTGCTTATCAATTTCTCCTAGGCTCTCATGCACGGTGAATTTCATAATCAAGTTCAAATATTAATCCATAAACTAGAATAATTTTAAACATTGAGTTCCATGGGTGTATAGTGAAATCTCAGCCTATCATCATTAAGAGATCAAATTGTCGATTTCATAATATCATTAGTAATCAATCAGAAAATTCATAACTACCATCACCAAAACCAGTACTTTGCCTCACAGATCATTCTTTCAATTTCTAGTTTTTTTTTTTTTTTTTTTCTTTTTTTTTTAATATTGCAAGATGGGAATCAAATTTTCACTTATAGGGAGCACACCTATGGTGAAAATAGTCATCTAGCTCTGTCTAATTGTTCATCATAGAAAATCAAATCCACACCTACAGGGAGCAAACCCATGGTGTAATTCTCTTTTTATACCCTGATGGCCAAATCTTTTAGGTCGGTTTCTTTTATGCTCAAGTGATTACCAAGTTAATCATTCAATATCACCGAAATCTCAATGTGTAAGCGAGATGTGACATGTGAAATCATGACTCAATCAATGTTTACAACTTCTAATCATGGATTAATAATTCAAACTTAAGCTCAGAAATCTACGGATAATGAATCCAAAAGTCATGAATTACCAACAATACGTATCTTGAAATTCTAAATCCAGGATATCTCATCAAAATCACTTTAAATTCACAAGGATTTCCGAGAAAAATTTTAAAAATTTTAAAAATTGTCACAAATTTTGCTCAAGACGAAGAAAACACTGATTAGGTAACCTAATCTCCCACCCCCAACTTAAAATCTACATTGTCCTCAATGTAAAAGATATGAGCATGGAATGCACATGGGACAACAAAAGTAATTGTGAAGTGATGGGAAGATAGTACCTGGATGATGAATCGTAAGAGACTTTCCAAGAGATCTTAACATGAGAGCGGGTGAGTACGAGAGAGAAAGCCACACAAAAATAACAAGAAATAAAACCTATCTATACCACTTTCGCAGGTGCTCTCGATTGCATTTAGCGCATGCAACAAGCCTTTAAACCCCTAGGTTACCCCTAGTGGACGAGTTGTAGTCTCGTGAGGGTTTGCAGTAATGTTACCCACAAACATTGAATTATCTAGGAAAATGAAATAAATGGAAAAGAAAAGCTGGGTTGCCTCCCAGGAGCGCTAAGTTTAACGTCTTCAGCCAGACAACTACAGAACTACCCTAGTCTAAAAAAGCGATAAACCTACCTATACCTCCCTCGGACTAGGGGATCAGTCTGGTAGACAGGATCGGTCGGAGAGGCATGGACATGTCCTCTGAATCAAATTTCTCGACAAATGGCTTTAAGCGATGTCCATTTACTTTAAATTCCTTCCCATTGTCGGGATCTCTTATCTCGACAGCCCCATAAGGATATGCAGTAACAACAATGTAAGGGCCGGTCCAACGAGATCGAAGCTTACCCGGAAAGAGATGTAACCGAGAATTATACAAAAGGACTTTTTGACCTGGCGTGAATGATTTTCGTAGAATATGTTGGTCATGAAACGCCTTCATCTTGTCTTTGTAAATTCTCGAATTCTCGTATGCGTCGTTCCGGATTTCTTCAAGTTCATTTAATTGAAGTTTGCGTAGCGAGCCTGGCGTTGTTCGATTGAAATTTAAATTTTTGATTGCCTTGATAGGCTCTATGTTCCAACTCCACGGGTAAGTGGCAAGCCTTCCCATAGACGAGTCTAAAGGGAGACATTCCAATAGGGTTTTAAAAGCGATGCGGTACGCCCATAAGGCATCGGTCAATCGAATTGACCAATCCTTACGGTCGGGTTAACCGTTTTCTCCAAAATGTGTTTGATCTCCCTATTAGAAATCTCAGCTTGCCCACTTGTCTGTGGGTGGTATGGGGTGCTCACCTTATGAGAGATACCATATTTCTTCATTAAACTCTCGAATGGCCTATTACAAAAGTGTGAGCCCCATCACTAATAATGGCTTGAGGCGTTCCAAATCGGGAAAGGATGTTTTCTTTTAGGAATTTAATGACCGTGCGATGGTCATTATTTCGACACGGAATCGCTTCGACCCATTTAGTGACATAGTCTACAAGAAGCAAAATATATAAATTCCCAAAAGATTGGGGAATGGTCCCATGAAATCGATGCCAAAGAATCAAATGCCTCTATGATAAGAATGGGATTCAAGGGCATCATATTTCGACGGGACAATGCTCCCAATTTCGACAACGCTCACAAGCTTTGCAAAACTCATGAGTGTCCACGAACATAGTGGGCCAATAGAAGCCCTACTGCAGAATCTTGGCCGTGGTCTTTTTTGCAGAAAAGTGACCACCACAGCTGTGAGTGACAAAAGGAGATGACACTCTGATGCTCATCATCTGGCACACATCTCCTCAAGATTTGGTCTGGGCAATATTTAAACAAGTATGGATCATCCCAGAAGAATTTACGCACCTCGGTGAAAAATTTCTTCTTATCTTGCGCAGTCCAATGTGTCGGTATGGAACCTGTAGCAAGATAATTAGCAATATCAGCGAACCAAGGTGAATGGGAGACTCTGAACAGTTGTTCATCAGGGAACATGTCATTGATATGGGTCGCCTCAAGGGAATCAGAGGTATTAAGGCGAGAAAGGTGATCGGCCACTACGTTCTCTACTCCCTTTTTATCTTTAATTTTCAAATCAAATTCTTGGAGTAGAAGGATCCATCGTATCAGGCGGGGCTTAGAATCATTCTTGGAAAGAAGATACTTCAGTGCCGCATGATCTGTATAGATAATGATCTTGGATCCGATCAGGTAGGACCTAAATTTGTCCAAGGCGAACACTACGGCTAAGAGTTCTTTTTCCGTAGTCGAGTAGTTCACTTGGGCAGGATTTAAAGTCCTACTCGCATAATGGATGACGTAGGGCCTCTTATCTTTTCTCTGGCCTAGAACCGCTCCAAGAGCATAATCAGAGGCGTCGCACATAAGCTCAAAAGGAAGGCTCCAGTCGGGTGGCTGTATGATGGGTGCAGTGGTTAACATGCCTTTAAGCTTGGTGAAAGCTTCCTGGCATTGCTCAGACCACTCGTATGGAACATCCTTTTGAAGAAGATTACATAAAGGACGAGAGAGGAGACTAAAGTCCTTTATGAATCGCCTGTAAAACCCTGCGTGTCCTAAGAAGGATCGCACGTCCCTGATGTTCTTGGGTGGAGGTAGGTTAGAGATAAGATCGATTTTTGCCTTATCTACCTCAATTCCCTTGGACGAAATGATATGTCCAAGGACAATCCCCTTATGAACCATGAAATGGCACTTCTCCCAATTAAGTACCAAGTTCTTTTCTTCACATCTTTTCAGCACACATTTAAGACTTTCCAAGCACTTGCTGAAAGATGAACCATAGACAGAGAAATCGTTCATGAAGACCTCTAGATATTGCCCCACCATATCAGAAAAGATACTCAACATACGTCGCTGAAAAGTGGCAGGGGCATTACATAGTCCAAATGGCATCCTTCGGTAAGCAAAGGTGCCGTAGGGACATGTAAATGTGGTCTTTTCCTGGTCCTCAGGGGCAATTTCAATCTGATTATAGCCCGAATACCCGTCAAGAAAACAGTAATAGGAATGACCAGCTAGCCTTTCCAAGATTTGATCGATGAAGGGCAGAGGAAAGTGATCCTTCCTTGTGACGGTATTCAACTTTCTGTAGTCAATGCACATTCTCCACCAGTAGTGACTCTAGTTGGCACGAGTTCATTATTAGCATTGGCTACGATGGTGATTCCGGACTTCTTAGGAACCACCTGAGTTGGACTCACCCATTGACTATCAGATATAGGGTATATGATACCCACATCCAATAGTTTGAGGACCTCGGCCTTAACCACTTCCTTCATGTTTGGATTTAGTCTACGTTGTGGTTGTCGAGCAGTCTTTGCATTTTCCTCAAGATATATGTGGTGAGTACAAATCGAGGATCGATTCCTTTGAGGTCCGCTATCGTCCATCCTAGGGCTCTTTTATGCTCAATGAGAGTAGAGATGAGCATACTCTCCTGTTCTTTCTCCAGGTGGGCGAGAGATCACCCTTGGGTATGTCTCATCTTGACCTAAATAGACATATTTCAAATCGAGGGCAAAGGTTTTAGGTCAAGCTTCGGTGCCTTGAGGTTAGACGGTAGAGGCACTACATCGGTTGTGGCAATTCTTCAAATTGTGGCCTCCAAGGTTAACTTCAAGTATCGGTGCGAGATCAAGCACGGCACACATCTCCCCAATCATATCATCATCAAACTCATGGGAGTGGGCCAAGCACGTCTCTAGAGGATCGAGAGGATAAGGTAAGGGGTGTCCTATCTTCCACGAAAGTATCGATCATGTTAATGTCGTGGACATCGTCATCATCCTCTGCATTATTGTTGCCGTTATTGAAAAAGATGTTCGACTCCAATGTCAAATTTCCAAAAGACATAGTCATGACACCATTCCGCAATTGATGATTGCATTTGATGTGGCAAGGAATGGGCGACCAAGAATGACGGGAATACGAGTGCTCATGTTGTTGATGGGTTCGGTGTCCAAGATGATAAAATCTACGGGGTAGTAAAATCTATCGACTTGGACTAACACATCCTCAATAATCCCTCTTGGTACACGAACGGTTCGATTGGCAAGTTGTAGTGTGGTTAGGGTAGGTTTTAACTCACCCAATCCTAAGCTGTTTGTATACCGAGTAGGGGATTAGATTGACGCTCGCTCCCAAGTCAAGAAGTGCATGATCAATTCGATGGTTCCCGATTACACATGATATGGTTGGGCTACCGGGATCCTTGAATTTCCGTGGCACATCTTGCTTCAGGATGGCACTCACTTTCTCAGTCAAGAAGATCTTCTTTTGGATGCTTTGTCGTCTTTTGGTTGTACATAGGTCTTTCAGAAATTTGGCATATGAAGGAATCTGTTTTACGACATCAAGTAGAGGAATGTTGACTTTCACTTGTTTCAACACCTCCAGAATATCCTGAGAGTTAGAAAGACGTTTTGGTGCAACCAACCGTTGGGGAATGGAGCAACTGGCTTCTCTAGAAGTTCCGGTTCTAAATTTTGTGGGACATCACGAGATCCATCATTATTGTCCTCTTCGGTTCTTGAGACTTTTCGTGCCTAACCTAGGAAGGGTTTTATCAATGATCTTCCCACTCCTAAGAGTGGTGATGGATTTAGCGTGTCCCATTTGATTTGAAGAGCTGGGATCATTTATCTCGTATTGCGGTTTAGGATTGGGGAGCGGTTGTGCAGGAAACATCCCCTTTTCTATAACCGTCATACGTGAATCTATTTTCTGCATAAAGTCTGTAAGTCCACTCACTGCCTGAGTCAGCTCTTGTATGGGGTTTGGAACCGGTTCTTCTTGAGGTTTCCCCTGATTTTGGTTTTGATTAAAGAAATTTTGAGGGGTAGCAGTTTGTCCATTCCTCCAACTAAGATTTGGATGATTTCTCCAACCAAGATTGTATGTATTGGAGGTAGATCCATTGAAAGGTCTTTGATAGTTATTTACGGCATTAGCTTGCTCATTCAACACTCCTCGAAAGGCAGATATGGTAGGACAATTTTCAGTTGTGTGAATGTTGCAATCACAGATGCCACAAACGATTTCATTAACCTTCTCCTTCTTTCCTTCCATGGCCTCGACTCTTCGAGTGAGATTAGTCACTTTAAAATTTACATCGTCCTCTTCTTTCGGAGATATACTCCACCTTTCTCCTTAGATTGAGTTGGCTTAGGCGTGGTGTTTGATTTTGGGTAATGGTCCCATGATTGTGCATTCTCGGCAAGTCTATCGAGGTAATCCCATACCTCATCGACCTCTTTATTCATGAATTCACCATTACACATTGTCTCGACCGGTTAGGCGCATGGAAGATGTCGTCCATCATAAAAGAAATTTGTAATGCGCCACATTTCAAAACCGTGTTGTGGGCATGAACCGACAAGATCCTTGAACCTTTCCCAACATTGGTAGAATGTTTCATCTTCCTTTTGGGCAAAGTTCATGATTGCCTTTCTGAGGGTAATTGTTTTATGGTGTGGGAAAAATTTCTTTATGAATTCCCTCTGCAAATCATTCCATGTGCCAATGGATCTAGGACGCAATGAATGTAACCACGTCTTAGCCTTCTCTTTCAAGGAAAAAGGAAAGAGTTTCAGCCTGATTGTATCCTCGGATACATTGGGAAAGTATAAGGTGGCTATAATCTCATCGAACTCTTTCAAATGTAAGTATGGACTTTCTGATTCAAGCCCATGGAATTTAGGAAGGAGTTGGATAACTCCTGGCTTGATGTCCATATGTCCTGTGTTTTCAGGAAAAATCATGCATGAGGGCATGCTCACCCCCGCCGGTTGTAAATAATCTTGTAAGGTACGAGGCGGGGGTGCTTGAAGCACCTCATTCTCATCATGTACTTCCTCATCCATCTGTTGAGGTAGTGCTTGAGGTTGATTTTCAGCCATAACCTCAATTAACTCAGGGGAATCCGAGCGGTGTCTAATCCTGCGATGGACAGTCAACCCCTCAACTAACCCTCCTTCAGTCAAGAGACGTCGAGTGTCGTCACGGGCCCACTTGGGCATGAAACACTCGCAGCCCTCAATTAAATTCTAAACCTAATAGATTAGGTTACCTAATCAGTGTTTTCTTCGTCTTGAGCAAAATTTGTGACAATTTTTAAAATTTTTAAAATTTTTCTGGAAATCCTTGTGAATTTGAAGTGATTTTGACAGATATCCTGGATTTAGAATTTCAAGATACGTATTGTTGGTAATTCATGACTTTTGGATTCAGTTATCTGTAGATTTCACAGTCAAGTTTGAATTATTAATCCATGATTAGAAGTTGTAAACATTGATTGAGTCATGATTTCACATGTCACATCTCGCTTACACATTGAGATTTCAGTGATATTGAATGATTAACTTGGTAATCACTGAGCATAAAAGAAACCAGCCTAAAAGATTTGGCCATCAGGGTATAAAAAGAGAATTACACCATGGGTTTGCTCCCTGTAGGTGTGGATTTGATTTTCTATGATGAACAATTAGACAGAGCTAGATGACTATTTTCACCATAGGTGTGCTCCCTATAAGTGAAAATTTGATTCCCATCTTGCAATATTAAAAAAAAAAAAAAAACTAGAAATTGAAAGAATGATCTGTGAGGCAAAGTACTGGTTTTGGTGATGGTAGTTATGAATTTTCTGATTGATTACTAATGATATTATGAAATCGACAATTTGATCTCTTAATGATGATAGGCTGAGATTTCACTATACACCCATGGAACTCAATGTTTAAAATTATTCTAGTTTATGGATTAATATTTGAACTTGATTATGAAATTCACCGTGCATGAGAGCCCAGGAGAAATTGATAATCAACATTCATGGATCTTAAGATTTCTCATATCTAGATTGTTTTTCAAAATATCACTCGGCTTCATAAGAATTGTCTCGTAATTCTCAACTCATTCTTCGCATATTTTGCTCGGGACTAGCAAAATGCTGGTTGGGGGTTGTGTTGAGGGTCAAATATTGCTTATTAGACCCCGTTATGGCCTGGATTTACGTACATAATACTATTAACGATCCACTTTAATCGTATTTGTGATGCAGAGTGTATTTGCGAACATGACTGAAAAAAGGGAGTTTAAAGCATGGATTTAATGCTTTGAGGACACCACAGGCAAGGGACAGACTCCATGGGACCAAGATCATCGAATTACACGCCCAGACCCCGAAAATCACGAACCGAAGTTCAAAGCGGCCGGCGGTCCAGAATGCAAGATCACAGTGTTCCCACCATCCGCTTGGCTCAAAACTCCATACACAGCCTGAAGATCATAAGTTAACCGTACACGTCAAATTTCAACTGTTGGATCGTTAAGGAAGTGGCCCAACAGTCAGATCAGCCACTATTCGTCAATTCGGGGCCCACTAGATATCTGGAACTGCATCAAATTCGGTCTCAACCCTTTATATGAGGTTACACAACAAATGAACGGGTCAGATCTTTGGAGTACATTACTGTGGGATCCACACACGCTATGCATGTGCATGGTCTGTACAAGACGCACCGCGCACCCTAAGATCCAAGTCGGTCAGCGTTTCGCTGACCGACGAATTCTTTAAAGTCCAAAGACGCAACAGCGTCCGCAAAACGATCGGTCGGACGATGTTTGTGGACCCCACCCGTCAGCCATGTCGATGATCCAAGCCGTCCATTCGCTCAGGAGTAGGGCTACAACCCTCGTCAAGCTTTTATTTTTTCCCATACACGGGCACATACTTGGATCGTGGTTAAACACAAGATTAATGGCGAAATAAAGAGATTTTGCAGACCGCTTTGAAGTCAATCCAATTTCTCCATTCCTGGACGGTTTTTCGTCCTGAATTCAATGGACGGTGTGGATTTTCTTCTCAAGATCATACAGTGGGCCACCGCAAGTGCAGAGTTGCTGTTCGTCACCTCTGCTTCGCAGCAGAGGCTGCGGATGATGTTTGTGGGACCCACTCATTGCTCATCCGGAAGATCAAACCCGTTCAATGTGTCCGGACGATGGGGACGACCACACCATGGTTCTCTTTTAGTCCCATGCACGTATAAACGCATAGATCTCGATTAAAGGCAAGACAGACGGCTGGGTTATAACTCAGTGGGCCACGTCAGAAGCTATCCCAAAGCTGACCATCATAAACGGTTTTGCGATCTTCAGAGAGTGGACGGAGCGGATTTATCAAAAAGTTATTGAAAGGGGGCCACCAACATCACAGTGGAGGTTGACGCGAGCTCTGTTCGCGGACAGAGCCTGCGGACTGATCTTCTGGGCCACCACCGGACATCATGGACGTGATCTGGACCATCCATTGGCTTCCTAACAGACTTCTCATCACTGCCTAGGTGGCGAATTTTGGGACATAAACGGAGGATGGTTTTTCAACTGTTCAAATACAAGTTGAACGACGGGAGAGAAATCCTGTGGGCCACTACAAATATGATCCAAAACTTTGTATCTCCGACTGGTTTTTCATTCTCCATCTAATGGACGGCGTGGATTCTTCTGCCGAACCCAGGAATGGGACCCACCAAGCAACCAGCGTGCCCTCTCTCACGAAACTAGGAATCTTTTCGCAGCCGACTTCCATCAGCAGTCTATAAAAGGAGAGAGAGAAGAGAGGTACGGGGTATCAGGAGCAGAAAAATCTTGGGCTGGGACTTGGAGCAGGACGTGGAGAATGGCTGGAGATTTGGGCTCGGGTTCGGCTTGGATGTGAGCACCAGAGAAGTTTTTTTTTTCCTGTTTATTTTTCTTTTTTCTTTCCTTTTCTTTTCTGTGGAGATTAGCCTAATCATCACCATGTTCATGTGTGGCTAAAATCTCTTAGCTAGGGCTAAGAGGTGAAGCTTGTAGCGTGATGGGAGGCCTCTTTGCTTGTGCCTTTTGTTTAGACTGATTTGATATTGATTTGGGTTTAATTAAGGGAATGTTTTTCGGTCTTTAATGGTCTGTTCAGACTGAAATTACAATGGGTCCGCAATGGCTTTGAGCATGTTCTTTTCCTCTTTATGTTTATGACGTCGGGAAGCCCCGTTGTTCACCATCGTCTCCGGGCATGGTTGGATGACGGTACCCTTTCCTAACCTTCATAAACAGGTTGATTGGTTGGTAATTAGATTAATTCTGTTGTTTGCTTTGTCTCCTGGGCATGGTTTGGTGATGGAATCCATTCTAATTCATATACCTTTCATCTTTTCAAAATTACATCAAAGGAAGTTCAGTGGATTTTCATGAATCAAGTGTAGTTCTCCCTGATCTCTACAAGTGGATCCTCTGAATCCCTAGTTTCCCTTCTTCTGAATTTCTCTTACAATTATTCTTACAATTCTTCTTCAAATACAAATCAATTTAGATTTCATCTCATTCTAGTTCTATTTCTACTTAGTTTCAGATAACGTACAAGTTCCAGTCCCTTGGGATTCGACCTCGGTCTTACCGAGTTTATTACTACATCACAACCCTATACTTGGGGAGTGAATGATGTTTTAAAACTTGGCAACGGCGCCAAAAACTTGTTCACTCCCCAAGTATAGGGTTGTGATGTAGTAATAAACTCGGTAAGATCGAGGTCGAATCCCACGAGGACTGGTCGTCACAACTCAAATCTATGATTTTCCTTAACTAATCCAACAAAGAATGGAATAAACTACTAAGCATAATTCTAAGAAAAAAAATAAAACAATTAAGAACAGGGAAGAAAATTCAATCAGAGAGAGAGCACTAGGACTTTCGAATCCACCCCTAATTATCCTAACCCTTGTTTTGTTTGTTGATTCACCTTGACCTTGATTGATACCACTTAAATAGAGAAAGCACAATCTGTGTCCTAAATCGGGCATACAGACTGTCTAATTCCTTTAAGCAATGCCATGAACAATACATCCCATGTCCTTGGTCGGGCACATGGTATGCAAAATTCATTAAAGCACCCTGTTCCTTCTTCTATAGGAAACCTGTTCTTGATCAGACCCAAGCACCTGTAATAAGCATCCAAACAACATCCATCTATACTTTGGTCAAGTTCATAGATGGAGAAGTATGGAATTTAAACCCATAAAGCCCACTTAGAGAAAAAAAAATTAATTAAAATTCAAAGTAAATCAACAAATACAAGAGCTGATCAAATTAGGGGCTTCATCTCAAATTTCTAGCCGAGAGATTAGTTACCCATAAAATCCATAAAAAATATTAAATACAATTCATAAAATCAAAACACCAAACCGAACAATCTCTCTCTCTTCTTCCTTCTCTTTCTTCTCTTTCTCCTCTCCTTGGTTCTGGATCTCCAATTCCCTGGATCTAAATGCCTTTCCCACGTCCAAAACTTCCTTTTATAGCTGCTATTGGATGGTGGAATCGGTGGCAGAGTCGTAGACGGACTCGAAGTGTAATTTTTCGCAGCCGTGATCGGTGGGCCCCACAGAGGTGTTTTCTGGAAAATCCACCCCGTCCATTGGATTCATGACGAAATTTCATCAAGAATGGGTGGTTTTGAAGGTCCATTGGCGCGGCCCACAGAAGAAATCTCAAAAAAACTCAGTTTTTAACATCCCGAGTAACCCTTTTGTGGCCTCTGTATCTTGCACGTGTGTACGCATGGGAGTGAAATATCGCATGGTTTTGTAGTAATCATGGCCCTCTACACGATGGATGGCTCGGATCGACCGTACAGGTAACGGGTGGGGCCCACTGTTCTTCGCAAAACGGACCAGCGTCCGTGCGTTTCGCGGCGCGAAACCCATGGCTGTGGTGATGGTGGGTCCCACTCCTCTGATCAAATGTAAAATCCACTCCGTACACTGCGATGAGAACGAAAAACCGGTCGGGGATGACTGATTTTGGTTTGATTCAGGTGTGGTCCACCAGAGATTTGAACTTACCGTCCGTTTGTGTTTGAACGGTTGTAAAACCATCCTTTGCTATAGTCTCAAATTTTGCCACCTAGGCAGTGGTGATGAACGCCCCAGGAAGCTTATGGACGGTATAGATTGCTCATGTGGGCGATGTGTGGGGCCCACAACTCAGGACCGGCGGTTCGCCTTCGCACCGCTGGAACGGCCCTGCCGTTTTCGAAGACGAGACGGGTCAGCCGTCTGCTGACCGTGTTGGTGATTCGGTGTGGCGCGGCTACACATGCACTCCACGTACACGCCACACATACAAGGCTCACTGTGATGTTATTACAAAATCCAATCCGTCCATTCCCTTTCTCAAACTATATTAACCGTCGAGACCAAAGTTGAGGCATATCTGCTCTCGGTGGGCACGAAATCAATGATTCGTGGGCTGATTTGTCGGTTGGAGCACTTCCGCGATCATCGATGGTGAAATTTAATATGTACGGTTAATTCACGGCCCCATCACACGTATGAAGTTTCAGACTGATTGGATGGCGGGAACCATGTGATCTTGCATTCGGACCCTTTTCGGGCCCCTTTGGCTTGCTTTCCTCCGATCTCAGGCGTGCAAAATCTTCATTATTGGTCTTCTGGAGTCCATTCCGTGCTCTGGTAATTTTGGAGCGTCAAATCCATGCCTTTAACATCAAATTCCAATTAACGCTCCTGATTTCGTCCTGTAATAAAAATATAATTAAAATCCGGCATTAAACATTATCATGCACATAAAATAGGGCAATAATCAGGGTCTGATATGCAATATTTGACCCTGATCATACTACGAAGGCTGTCGGCACCGGATTCAGCGTCGGGAATTCTGTGAGCCCGATGTCCAAGTTTGGGGCATAACACTCCAATCTAAAACCGCAATGTGAAATTAGTGACCCAAGATCTTCAAATCAAATGAAGCAAGCTAAGTCTATCACCACTCTTTGGAGTGGAAAGAAAATTGATAAAACTATTTCGGTATGGGCTGGAAAGCCTAAGGACTCGGAAACAGATGAGAATGATGGACCTAGCATTGCACCACATGGGTTAGAACCAGAACCTCAAAGTAAACCGATTGCATTATTCCCTCAACGGTTGATTGCACCAAAACCTCTCTCTAACTCTTAGGATATTCTAGAGGTGCTTAAGCAACTGAAGGTCAACATCCCTTTACTGGATGACGTTAAACAAATCCCTTCACATGCCAACTTTCTAAAAGATCCATGCACTACCAAAAGACCACAAAACATTCTAAAGAAAATCTTTTTGATAGAAAAGTAAGTGACATCCTCAATCAAAATGTGCCACAAAATACAAAGATCTCAGCAACCCAATCATTACTTATGTAATTAGGAACTACCGAATTGAACATGCACTTCTTGACTTGGGGGCGAGTGTCAACTTGATCCCCTACTCGGTCTACGAACAACTAGGTCCTGGTGAATTAAAACCCACCTGGACTACATTACAACTTGTTGATGGCTCTGTTTGTATACCGAGATGGATAATTGAGGACGCGTTCGTCCAGGTTGACAAATTCTATTATCCAGTAGATTTTATCTTCCTGGATACTCAACCCATCATGGATTTGAGCACTTAAATACCCGTCATCCTTGGTTGTTCATTCCTTGCTACATCAAATGCAATTATTATTTGCAGGAATGATATTATGAATTTATCTTTCAGAAATATGACATTGGAGCTCAATATCTTTTTCAATATAAGCAAACAGGCAGAGGATGATGACGATGCCCATGACATTAACATGATCGACTCTTTCGTGGAAGATAAAACACTTTTAACTCTATACTCTGATACTCTAGAGACATGTTTGGTCCACTCCCCTTATTTAGATGATGACACAATTAAGGAGATGGATACCATGCTTGCGCCGGTAGTTGAAGTTAACTAGTGAAGGACACAATTTAAAGAATTACCTCAGACTAATGAATTGCCTTTACCGTCTAACCTCAAAGCACCGAAGCTTGACCTAAAACCATTGCCCGCTGATCTTAAATATGTCTACTTAATTTAAGATGAGAATACTCGGTGGTGATTTCTTACAACCTTGAGAAAGAATAGGAGAGTATGCTTATTTTTATTCTCATTGAGCATAAAGGAGCTCTTGGATGGTCAATTACAGACCTCAAAGGAATTGATCTCTTGATTTGTACTCATCGCATTCACCTTGAGGATAAGGCGAAAACCTCCCGACAACCACAACGTAGATAATCCAAACATGAAGGAAGTGGTTAAAGGAGAGGTACTTAAGTTGTTGGATGTAGGTATCATATACACTATATCTAACAGTCAATGGGTGAGTCCGACTCAAGTAATTTCTAAGAAGTCCAGAATCACCATCATAGCCAATGCCGATAATAAACTCATGCCAACTAGAGTTACTACTGGTTGAAGAATGTTCATTGACTACAGAAAGTTGAATACCGTCACAAGGAAGGACCACTTTCCTTTGCCCTTCATTGATCAAATTTTAGAAAGGCTAGCTGGTCATTCTTACTACTTCTTCCTTGACGGTTATTCGGGATACAATTAAACAGAGATAGCCTTTGAAGATCAAGAAAAGACTACATTCACATGTCCCTTTGGCACCTTTGGTTACCGAAGGATGCCATTTGGACTGTGTAATGCCCCTGCCACTTTTCAGCGATGCATGTTGAGTATTTTTTCTGACATGGTGGGGCAATATTTAGATGTCTTCATGGACGACTTTACTGTCTTTGGTCCATCCTTCGACGAGTGTTTGAAAAATCTAAAAAATGTGTTGAAGTGATGTGAGGAGAAGATTTCTTTTAATTAGGAAAAGTGTCATTTCATGGTTCCCAAGGGAATAGTGCTTGGACATATAATTTCATCCTAGGGAATTGAGGTAGACAAGGCAAAAATTGACCTTATCTCTAACCTACCTCCACTCAAGAGCATATGCGACGTGCGATACTTCTTAGGACACACCGGATTCTACGGATGATTCATAAAGGACTTTAGTCATCTCTCTCGTCCTTTATGCAATCTACTTCAAAAGGATGTACCATATGAGTGGACTGAGCAATGCCAGGAAGCTTTTACTAAACTCAAGGGCATGTTAACTACCACACCTATCATGCAGCCTCCCGATTGGAGCATCCCTTTTGAGATTATGTGCGACACGCCTGACTATTCTATTGGGGTAGTGTTAGGCCAGAGAAAAGAGAAGGAGCCCTATGTTATTCATTATGCAAGTATAACTCTAAATCTTACTCAAGTGAACTACTCTACTACAGAAAAGGAACTCTTAGCCATAGTGTTCACTTTGGATAAATTTAGGTCCTATTTGATCGGATCCAAGATCGTCATCAACACTGATTATGCAGCGTTGAAGTACCTTCTCTATAAGAATGATGTTAAGCCTCGCATGATAAGATGGATCCTTCTACTTTAGGAATTTGATTTGAAAATACGAGATAAAAAAGGATTAGAAAATGTAGTGGCTGACCATCTTTCAAGGTTTGATCTCCCCGATCCCCTTGAGATGACACCCATAAACAACATGTTCTTTGATGAACAATTGTTCAAATCTCCTAATTACCTTGGTTTGTTGATATTGCAAATTATCTTGCCACTGATTTTACGCCGACACATTGGACTATGCAAGATAAGAGGAAAATTTTCGCCGAGGTATGCAAGTTTTTGTGGGACGATCTTTATTTGTTTAAATATTGCCCTGACCGAATTCTAAGGAGATGTGTGCCAGACAATGAACATCAAAGTGTCATCTCCTTTTGTCACTCTCAGGCCTGTGGTGGTCATGTCACGCCCCAAATCCGAGGACAAACAACTTACTTGATGCCCCGAATCCAGTACTCAACTTCCATACACTAAGTCCCGAGTTTGGCGCATCACAAGGAAGATTTTTAACTGATTTTTTTAATTATAATATCTGAGCATGATAATCCGTAATCACAATACAAAGCAACAGCCTCCATTATAAATCCTGATGGTTACAAGTACAATACTTTTTCAAAAGGTACACAACGTCAATATTGCCAAATCACAAAATAGATACAATGCATCAAGAAAGCTATGTCCTCCAAGTTACTCCTACCTTAAAAAAATGGGAAATAGGAAGCTTAAGAAAAAAGCCTAATGAGTACAATCGTGTGTGAGTAGTGTACAAGCATGCAGTAACAATCCAAATATCAGAGTATACAAGCTGAAGCATAGTGACCAAGTAATGCAACATAAAGCCAAGAGGGCATGATGCAATGTAAGAGATGATATGCAAAAGTATGCCGGGTGTATGCAGGCATGCTTTGAGACTCATATCCTAGCCCGTACAGTTCCTTAGGCTTCCGTGGTCCTCCCGGTCGAATTTTGGCGACCTGCAATGCATAGATAGCAGTTGCACGAGACCCTAAGTTATATCCCGTATTCCAGAGTTGGCTTGACTCGAGACTTGTACCCTTGCGACCGTGCCGTCACCGCGTCTCACGCGCTGAGGCCATACCTGGGCTAGGAGATGTGGGCCCGCGTTCAGTTTGAGGAAAATGCCGTACATTGCAAATCTCAAGAGAATATATCTCATCAATCAAGTACACATCACACATCAAATGTCAAGTACAACACCATCACCAAAATCAACTCTCTCTTACAACCCTTACCTATCAAGTACACCCATCACTCACTCCCCATCACATCATCACTCACACCCATCCCTCTCTCTCTCTTTACATCCCATCCTCTCTCTCTCTCATTTTCTCCATTTTCAAGCAAGCTCCCAAGAGAAACGTCCAAGCTCCATGAGAGAGAACTAGTGTGGCCCACCTTCGTACCATCCAATCCCACCCTCCAAAGATCATCTCAACCGTTGAAATGCAACCCTTGGAACTCTAGAATGCATCGGTGGAAGGAGAAGTCCATGATCAAAGGTGGGTGTTCGTAGCTTTAGATCTTGATTTTGATTTAGGGCATACTTATGATGGGACCCACTTTGATGTATATGTTGTGATCTAAGAAAGGCCCATAGTGGCAAGGCCCCATAACTATACTCTCTCTCTCTCTCTCTCTCTCTCTCTCTCTCTCTCTCCCCTTCTCCATGGATGATGACCCACCTTTATGGATGATTCACGCTGTCCAGTGGGACCACATGTGGTCCAACCAGTGGGGTGCCCACTAAAAGTGCCTTGGTTTGTCAAGTTACGTGAGTGTTGAGTCAGATTGTCTACAGGGCCCGATAGGAAGATCAATTCAAGCGTCTGCCTCTACCGGATGTGTGCATGCTCGCCATAGGTAAGTTTAAAGCCTCACATCCCATGTCCCAAAACACCAGGTGAATAAAACCATTAAAAATAAGTTAGAAAATCATAGGGTTTTAAGGTGAGAAAACTTTTTTCAAAACAGAAAAATCTCTAAGTTTTTCTTGCCTTATCGATTTTATTGAAACACCCTCGATATGATCGACCTACACTGTTGAGTCCTCGATGCTTCATCGATACCATCGAAAAGAGGATGAAATATGTCCAGCAACCTCACAACATATCTAGACGAATTATTGATGTATCTATACACCTATCGATATCATCGATACTTAATTCTCGAGCTCATTGAAAGTGGCTCGATAAGATCGACAGGCAGATTTTCGGCGCCCTTGTTTTTTAAAGAAAATTTCAAATTCCTTCGATATATCGATATGCCTTCCGATATGATTTGAAATCAAATATTAATAAGATTGGAAGTCCATCGATGATATCGACCGTGGGCACGCATTTCTTCCAGCAGATATTTCAGGTTGTTTTTAACTTTGATCGGGGGCCATTCGAGGAAATTGATATTCATATGTCGATGATATCGAGGCCGAGTCAATTGCATCGAAACTAGACATAAACTGTCCAGCGAGCTTACTGGTAAATCTATAAGATTTATCGATGCATCGACACTGCCTTCGATATCATCGATATACAAATTCCAATGACATCGGCTGACCCTCGATCACTTCTTAAAAACTTGAAATATTTCTAGTCAAGTCTCTCTCATTTTTTCAAGTGTCGATGGATCGACCCTATCATCGATGGAATCGAAGTTCGAAATCCGATGACATCGGCAATTGTTTTGATTCATCGACCATCTGGAAAAAGGTTTCAAAAGCGTATGACTTTAAGTTTGAGTCATCGAACAGACCATCGATGCTATCGAGAGTATACGCTCAATCAAATTTATCAGAATGAAAGTTCAAATATCAAGTTTTCTTATGTGCCTAGTGAAAATCAATCTACTTCTCAGAAGACTGCTTTTGTTTCGTAATGTTAGCCATATTCATCATATTAAGATTAGTTGAAAACTCAAGAAATGTTTTTAAACCTGTCCCCTTTTTCATTCTTTTTTCAGTTTTTGATTTTATATCGACAGTCACCATTATTTATTCCTCTTTTTCAGACATTACATCATTTTCAAAGACATTTTTCATTCCCCTCAAAGATGTTGTCATTCGTCATTCTTTATGACCTATTTGTCGATCTCCTATTTTTTAACTGGTTTTTCATCTCTTAAGATGGATAGAATTCTCCAGACTAAATTCTCAATATCTAACAATGATCCACATACTAACTATTAGAAACTCAAGCACACTCCAAGAAAGCAAATTGAACGTGTCTTTTGGTTTAGATTAACCTGATATTTAAACTTTTTCCTAGATGATTAAGCTCCTACAATTTAAAATCCAATCTCTTGTCTCATCATACTCAAAGCATTCTTAAATACACAATTTTTTGTTTTCTAAATAGATTTCAACTCAAAACCTTGAAAAATTTGTAAATTTTTTACTCAAGACTAAGAAAACACTTATTAAGTCACCTAATACCCCGCACCCCCACAAAAATTCTACATTGTCCTCAATGAGGCAACGAAAATAAAGGAGATGGTGTTGGAAAGATAGTACCTGGATGAAGGAAAATGAAAGCGTTTCTGCGGATCTCAGCATAAAATGCGTTAGCATAAACAAAACTCAACAGCATATAAGCAAACTACCCTAGTCCTAAGAAAGTGATAAACCTACCTATACCTCCATCAGACTAGGAGATCAAACCTAATAAACAGGATCATTCAAAGGTATGGATATGTCCTCCGAATCGAATTTTTCAACAATTGGCTTTAGTCAATGTCCATTTACTTTGAATTCATTGCCATTGTCAGGATTCTTTATCTCGTTAACCCCATGAGGATATACATTAATAATAGTGAAAGGGCCGGTCCAATGAGATCGGAGTTTCTTCGGAAAGAGATGTAACCAAGAATTGTACAAGTGAACTTTCTGACTTGTTGTGAATGATTTTCGAATGTTGGCCATGAAACACTTTCATCCTATTCTTGTAAATTCTCGAGTTCTCGTATGCATTATTCTGGAGTTCTTCAAGTTCATTCAACTGAAGTTTACGTAGCGAGCCGGCATTGTCTGGATTGAAATTCAAAATTTTGATTGCCTAGTATGCCCTATGTTCTAACTCCATAGGCAAGTGGCAAGCCTTCCCATAGACAAGTCTAAAGGGAGACATTCCAATAGGGGTTTTAAATGCAGTACGGTAAGCCCATCAAGTATCGGTCAATCAGATTGACCAATCCTTTTGATCAGGGTTAACCGTTTTCTTCAAGATATGTTTGATTTCTTTATTAGAAATCTCAGCTTGCCCACTTGTTTGTGGGTGGTATGGAGTACTCACTTTGCGGGAGATGCCATATTTCTTCATTAAGTTTGTGAATGACCTATTATAAAAATGTGAGCCTAATGATGGCTTGAAGTGTTTCGAACTAGGAAAGGATGTTCTCTTTTAAAAACTTAATGACCGTTTGATGTTCGTTGTTCCAGCATGGAATCGCTTCAACCCATTTAATGACATAATCCACGACTAGCAGAATGTATAAATTTTCAAAGGATTGGGGGAATGGTCCCACGAAATCGATGCCCCAGCAATCAAATGTTCTATGATAAGAATGGGGTTGAAGGACATCATATTTCGACAGGACAATGCTCCAACTTCTGACAATGCTCTTAAGTTTTGCAAAACTCATGAGTGTCCTTGAACATAGTGGGCTAGTAAAAGTCACACAGCAGAATTTTGGTTGTGGTCTTTTTAGTAGAAAAGTGACCACCATAGGCCTGAGAGTGACAGAATGAGATGACACTCTGATGTTCATTGTCTGGCACACATCTCCTTAAGATTTGGTCTGGGCAATATTTAAACAAATACGGATCATCCCAAAAAAACTTACGAACCTCAGCGAAGAATTCTTTCTTATCTTGCTCAGTCCATTGTGTCAGCGTGAAACCTGTGGCAAGATAATTAGCAATGTCAGCAAACCAAGGTGAATGAGAGACTTTAAACAATTGTTCATCAGGGAACATGTCATTTATATGTGTCGTCTCAACGGAATCAAAGAGATCAAGGTGGAAAAGGTGGTCAGCCACTATGTTCTCTACTCTTTTTTTATCTTTTATTTCCATATCAAATTCTTAGAGTAAGAGGATCCATCTTATCAGGTGAGGCTTGTAAGTGTTAAGTTGTATATCTAGCACCCTAAGTTGTCAAATTTGGTTGTACCAAAACACTTCAATATGGTTGACTTGTTTTGATAGATGGAAAGTTCACCTTCAAGTTTTGATGGGAAGTTCACCTTCATTCAAAGATGAGCATGGTGTTATCTACATCGACGTTATATATGCTACAAGTACGTATATTCAACTACAACAAAATAAGTTGAAGATCATCAAGTCAAGGTACTCAAGCTTAAGTACATCATTACTTCAATCTTCAAGCTTATGTTAAAGCTCAAGATCAAGTCTCAAATTCGAGCTCAAGTACACTACTTCAAGCTCAAGTACATTTGCTCAAGTTTGAGACAAGTTCAAGAATTCAAGGTCAAGCTTCATGTGTTTTATAGTGTCTTATCTACCGAAGCGACCGATGGTTCAATTTCAATACTCACATTTAAGGTATACATGACCATAGAAAGACCTTAGGATTAGGTCATTAACATTGCATATTTAATTGGGTCATTGTACTTAATTTAGGCTTTACTTCAACTAGTCCTAGTCTCGCTTTAACTAGTCCAGGCACTGGCTTGACCAGTCCAAGGTTTTTCTTGACCAGCCCAGATTTAAATTCAAAATTTTGAAAATTATAGTAGGTCCTCGACTAATCGAGTACCCTGCTCGACTGGTCGTAGAGATTGGTTCGACCAGTCGAGTGTGACTCGACTCAAACTCCAGCAACACAATTTTTATTCACTCGACCAGTCGAGTTAACCACTCAACCAGTTGAGGGTCTGTTTTATCTGATCGTGCTAGAAAATTTGAAATTTCGTTCAGCTAGGACTAGTCGAGCCGAACCCAGGACCAGTCAAATGAACTGATTTATAGCTTATAAATAGTGGACATTTCTCAAAATTTATCATCAATTTCAAGCCAATTCAAGCCACCACTCTGAGAGATAAGTCCCCACTATTAAGAAGCTATTGTGAAGTATTTAAAATTTATTTTAATAGCTTTTTGGTTATTTAATTTCTTGATCTCTTGATTTCATTCTATTTGATTTAACCCTTTGTAAGATCCAAGAAATTGAATCCAAGTAGCCAAAGGTTAGATTTAATTTAAAATTCATTTAGACCTAGAACCCCTTCTTCTGTGAGATTGAACATTGAACATTATCATCTACAAAGAAGCAGTTCTACCGGAAACATCGAAGATCTTTCTTCATATAAGTATATTTCATTTATTACTTTGTGGTTTATAAGATTGACAGAAAATCTTTTATTTTGGTTTTGACTAAGATAGCCAGAAAATCTCGGTGTGTGGGGTTTTTAATTGTGATAGCCCATTGAAAAACAATTCTAAAGGTTTTAAGGTGAACATTGGAAAACCTTCTTTCTTAGTGGAAGCCAATATCCCGTGGGTGTGGATATTAGGAGTGGAGTAGTTTTGTGGCTATTTACGAACAGTTGGTGTACACACATAAACTACTATAATTCTTGGAGTTATGGTGGATGATTGTAGTTGTTTATGTGTGTAAATGCTGTAATCTATTTTATGCTTTTGTGGTAAATGTTGTAATAGCTAGGTTTATTTCTTTTGCCTCTGTATTAGTTTGAGTTTTTTATACTCACAGTTCTAGAAATCAGGTTGTCCTACCATAAGCCATTGGTTTTTGGTGTAAGGTTGTCCTTAGAACAACGTTTGTATCAACCTCTCAATACTTGTGCATTTGAGGTTACTTTTAATTTCTGCTATCTGTATTATCTTTCCGCATTTTATTTTTATTTGGCATAGTCCTATTCACCCCCCCCCCCCTCTAGGACTTGGAGCTTGCCCTTTTCAAGTGGTATCAGAGCCTAATAGCTCATTCTATTGGATTAATTTCCTGAGTTAATTGACCTTGAGCCCTTAATATGTCAAATTTTGATAGCCTTTCTATTACTAGGCCACCACTATTTAATGACTCCAATTATGCTTATTGGAAAGCCCGGATGAGAATCTTTTTGAAGTCCATTAATGAAAGTGTGTGGCAAGCAACGATTGCCAAATGGAAACCACCAGTGACTGAAGTTCTAGGCAGTGATGGAACCAAGTCCATGCAAGTATCACCTTATTATTTATGGACCACACCTTAGAAAAATGAGAGCAGTGCCAATGCCAAAGCTTTAAATGCAATCACTTGCACACTATCACCAGATGAGTTTAAAAGAATTATATCTTGTGATACTACAAAACAAGCTTGGGATATCTTAGAAATGAAACATGAGGGAACAACTATTATAAAAAAGTTTAAGGTTCAGATCCTCACCACTAGGTTTGAGGAAATACGTATGGAAGAAAATGAATCATTCATGGACTTCTATACTAAACTGAATGACATAGTTAACTCAATGTGGGGTCTTGGAGATAACATCTTAGAAAGTAAAGTTTGTGCAAAGATACTGCGCTCACTTCCTGAGAGGTTCAATTCTAAGGTGACAGCCACTCAGGAACTTCGAGACACGGATAATATGAGGGTGGAGGAACTTGTTGGTTCACTTCAAACCTACGAATTAAATTTCAAAGCTCTAAAAGGTAAATCTATAGCCCTTAAATCATCCAAATGTATTTCTCAAGATAGTAATTCTGATTGTGAAAACTCAGAGGATGATATGGCCTTATTAGTAAAGAAGTTTTATAAGATTTTCAAAAGCAAAAAGAGAGTCGATTTTTAAAAACCCTCTAAGAAAAAAAAGGGTAAAACTAAAAATTGGAAATCACTAAAAGACAGTCAATGCTTCAACTGCCATGAATATGGGCATTTGGCAAATAGGTGCCCTAAAAGGGACAAGCCAAAGAGAAAAGGCATGTTGGCCACATGGGATGAATCGTCCTCCTTTGAAGCTTCTTCTGAGTCGGATGATTCAGAACCCGAATTTATAAGTGAAGTCAAGGCCTTAATGACTATAGCTAGAGTCACTTCTACAAATAGTTGTGATACATCTAAATATGAAAATCTGAGGAGTGACCCTGAAAATGAATATGATCTTCAGGATGCCTACAATGCCCTATACAGGGAGAGTTGTAAGATTGTTGTCAAGATTAAACTTCAAAAAGAAAAGTTTCTAAAATTAAAAGAGGATTTTGAAAACTTAGTTTTAGAAAAATTGTAAATTTCTGATTATTTTGAAAAAAACTAAATGTGATTTAGATTTCAAAACATCTCAACTTGAAAACCTAAAATCAGAAAATGAGAAATTAAAAATTGAAGTCTTTTCTCTCTTGAGTTCAAAGGATACTTAGAGGTATGCCCAAGGAGACCGTAAACTTGAAAAATTACTAAACGGATCAAGAAAATGTGGAGATAGATCGAGTCTGGGCTATGATAAAAACATACCTCTGAAAAATAAGATTACTCCTAAGTTTGTTAAAGGAGAGTCCTCCAACTCAAAAGGGAAAAACTTAAATTAAAATGGTTTTAAAAATCCTAAAACATTTCAAGCTACTAAACCTAATATCAACTATATCAATCTGAGAAATCAGAATTATAATCTCTTAGCTAAGAAGATTGTTGATTTACTTAAGGAGCTTCTAAAAACTAACTCGAATGGTAGAATTAATAATAACTACAAGCGTAGAAAAATCAACAGTGCTCTAAAACCCAAAATGGTGATGAAATGGGTCCCAAAGTTTACTTGTCTGGTTTCCCACACTGCTTTTAAGGCTTCAAGTCAATCAAAGTGGTACCTAGACAGTGGTTGCTCTAGACACATGACAGGTGATAGAGATTTGTTCACCAACTACAAAGAAATGACTGATAGGTCAGTCACATTTGGTGATGGGAGCAACTGTAGAATAATTGGCCAAGGTACCGTTCAACTTTTCAATCTTATTCTTTTTGAAAATGTTTTATTCGTAGAAGGTCTTAAGGATAATCTTTTAAGTATTTCTCAAATCTGCGATAATAAACATAGTGTGAAATTCACTAATCAAGGTTGTGAGATTTCTAATGAGAAAGGTTGTGTGATATTGAATGGTCACAGAACATCTAAAAATTGTTATATTGTAAGTGATTCTAGCTCGTCTAAATTATCTTGTTACATGGTCTAAACTAATGAGACTGAGTTATGGGCACAAACGCCTTGGACATATAAACTACCGAAATATATATAGACTAAGCAAGACCGATCTAATAAGAGGTCTACCCAATTTGAAGAAAATGGATAATATTTGTGGTGAATGTCAAATTGGAAAACAAACAAGGAGTAATCACAAGAAAGTGAACTCCTTTACCACATCTAAACCCCTTGAACTCCTCCACATGGATCTCATTAGACCTACTAGAACAGAGAGTCGAGTTGAAAAGAAATATTTTCTGGTAATTGTGGATGATTTTACCAGATATACATGGGTAGCTTTCATGAGAGAGAAGTTTGAAACTCTCGATGAAGTGAAAAGGATACTTAAGTGTATCCAAACTAAAAAGGAAACAAATATTTCTAAAATCTAAAGTGATCATGGATTGAAATTTGAGAATAACAATTTTGAGAAGTTCTGTAGCGATCATGGGATATCGCATGAATTTTCTGCACCTAAGACACTTCAGCAAAATGGGGTTGTTGAAAAGAAAAATCATGTGCTTCAAGAAATGGCCAATGTTATGTTAAATAGCATGAAGTTACCTAAAAATCTTTGGGCTGAAACTGTGAACACTACATGTTATATAATTAATTGTGTTTACACCAGAAAATTAAAAGATAAAATAGCATATGAACTGTGGTTTAATAAAAATCCCACAGTTAAATACTTTCGAGTTTTTGGTAGTAAGTGTTATATTTTGCGTGACCGCGAAAATTTAGGAAAGTTCGACACTAAAAGTGACAAAGGGATCTTCTTAGGGTATACTCTAAACAGTCGAGCGTATCGTGTTCTCAACAAGAGGACCGGTGTCATTCAGGAATCCATAAATGTTGTTATTGATGATCACTTGAATACACTACCTCCAAGTTCAGAAGATGATGAAAGTAATTTTATAAATAAACCTAACTCTTCATCTAGTTAAGTCAACACTAAACTTCGATCAGTTAAAGACCATCCTACTGATCAAATACTAGGTAACCCTCTCATTGGTGTGCGTACACGAAAAAAATTAGAAAACATATATAATTATGTGTGTTTTACTTCCTAAATTGAGTCGGCTAATGTAAAAGAGGCTCTTACGGATGAAAACTGTATTGTAGCCATGCAAGATGAACTGAATCCATTCATTTGAGATGATGTGCGGCATTTGGTTCCTAGACCGGCTGATAAACATATCATTGGAACCAAGTAGATCTTTAAAAATAAGTTTGATGAGTTAGGGAATATTATAAGAAACAAAGCTAGACTGGTTGTACAAGGGTACACACAGATAGAAGGGATCGATTATGATGAAACCTTTACCCCAGTAGCTCATCTTGAATCCATCAGATTATTCATATCCATTGCTTGTTTTAAAAAATTTAAAATTTATCAAATGGATGTCAATAGTGCTTTCTTGAACGGTGATCTACATGAGGAAGTTTATGTAGAATAACTGAAGGGTTTTGAATACCCTAAACACACTGATCATGTTTATCACCCGAAAAAAGCACTCTGTGGTTTAAAACAAGCTCCCAGGGCATGGTACGAGAAACTGGCTAAGTTTTTACTAAGTCATAACTTCGTTATGGGGAGTGTTGATAAAACCTTATTTGTTAAGAAAAATAATGAACACATACTTATAGTACAAATATATGTTGATGGCATTATCTATGGCTCTACATGTTCTAACCTGTCTACTAAGTTTGCAGAGTTGATGAAGTCCAAGTTCAAAATGAGCATGGTTGGAGAATTGAATTACTTCTTAGGTCTACAAGTAAAACAACTTAAAGACGGTATTTTCATTTCTCAAACCAAGTATGCTCTAAACTTGGTTAAGAAGTTTGGTTTTGAAAGTGGTAAGCATTTTGATACTCTTATAAGTACAACTCTTAAGCTATCTAAAGATGCAACAGGTAAGAGTGTAGATCCTAGGTTGTATCGCAGTATGATTGGCAGTCTGTTATATTTAACTGCGAGTCGACCTGATATTGCATTTAGCATAGAAATTTGTGCTAGATATCAATATGAACCTAAGGAATCCCACCTTATTGCTGTTAAGAGGGTTATTAGCTATGTCGTAAGTACAATTAATTTGGGTCTATGGTATCCAATTGATACTAATGTTCAATTAGCTGGATACTCGGATGCTGATTGGGCTGGGAATATAGACGATTGAAAATCCACTAGCAGTGGTTGCTTTTATGCTTTTATGTTGAGAATTGTTTAGTTTCCTAGCATAGCAAGAAACAATGTTCTGTATCCCTATCCATAGCTGAGGCTGAATATATCGTAGCCGGAAATGCCTGCATTTAGCTTGTGTGGATGAAAAGAATGCTGAACAATTATGGGATTGCGCAAGACACAATGATTCTATATTGTGATAACTCTAGCGCAATTAATATCTCTAAGAATCCCATCCAACATTCCCGTACCAAACATATTGACATTAGGTATCACTATATTTGGGAATTAGTGGAAGAGAAAATTATTTCTTTAGACTATGTCAGACTGAAAACCAACTTGATGACATATTCACTAAACCACTTGACAGAAATAGGTTTTCCAAATTAAAATTGGATATTGATATATGTAATTCTTCTTAAAATGTTCATGATTACATGCTTGTACTATTGTGTATTTTTGTGTAATTTTATTTTATTTTAAAATTTGAGAAAAAATAATAATATATGCATTTTTTGTGCTCTCACGACAGATCGAGCACATACTCGACCAGTCATAGCACGACCGGTCGAGCATGTACTCGACTAGTCATGGTGCGCGGGCCAAGGGTGAAAAATCACTTTTTCTCCAAAATCTTTTTCTTCTTCTCAAGCCCCTTCTCCGACCCATCGAACCCACCTTCAATTCATCTAAGTGGTCCATTTTCAATTTCCTTTTGGATTTAGGCTCTTTAGGTCTCATCTTTCTTGAATCTTGCTTTTATTTCAAGTTTCATTGTGGTTTATTGGGTTTTCTACCTACAAATCTATTGGGTTTGAAACCCATAAATCATTTCTTACATTTTCTTGTTTACTCTTGCAGTGGAAGGTAGATCGAAGAAGAAACCTACTCGAGCATCTTCTTCTCGTTCCATTTTGGTGCATACTCTTCGACCACCCGAAGAGGACCTGGAATATGTGTGGGATATCCATCTCCCCAACATAATTGTTGAACGAACCGTCAATGCAAACCATCTTGTTCAATTCAACATTGTTCCCCTCCTTGTTGCTGTAGGATGGGATAACATCTGAATTGGGGTGGACTGGCATACAACTCCATTGCGCAAGAATGTTTGCGTACATAAATGATGTATCTATTGAAGATTTGACCTTCACTATCATATTTAGAGAAGGTTCATATAAAGTAGATCGTCACTTAATTTTTGGGTTAATGGACATACCTGTGAATGATGAAGGAATTTCTATTCCAACATTAGCTAAAAAATTGAATGAGTCAGAAAAATGTTTATTAACCAGAAATTTATGTAACATGGACTCGGAATGGAGTTCTGGGAATGCACTCTGGGTTAATCAGATGTTGTCCAGATACAGAGTATTACGTCGCATTTTTATTTCCAATGTATACCCTAGATCTGGTAACAAGGCTAAACTGACTACCTTTATGGTGCGTATTCTTCATTTTGTTGTATCCGGCATTCTAGTGTGTCTTCCTTTGTTAATATGCTATTTCATTATCCAATTTTGACTTCATCCAGGGCATAGTGATATTCCATTCGCTTATTTGATGACCACTTTGAAATTGCGGTAATGACCGCTTTAGTAGAAGTGGGAATATGCCAAGGTGTCCTAGAGGGGGATGAATAGGACTTTTTAAATTTTTATGATGATTTAAAAACTATCCACCCTATCTTGAATTAATATGCAAGTATCAGGATTTCTTCAATTTAACTCTAATGTCTTCCAAGCCAAATAGAGGATCCAATCGTAAGACTATTCAAAATATAAACAAGATGAGAACATTCAGAGAAATCTAATGTTCCAGGTAATCATGTAAGCATGCATTATGAGTAATTAAAAGTAAATAGCAATCACAAACACAGCCATTTTTATAGTGTTTCGACTATGTATCTACTCCACTTTCGATAGACACACTCAACCCTTGAGTGTACCAGATGTCACTAACGGAGGTTTCAAATAAGGTTTACCTCAAACCAGTACAACCTACACAAGGCTGACTCTAGACCTACATAAGGTACCTAACATGTCTCCACAAGACACAAGTTTATGCCCTACATAGGAGCAAGGGTCAACACACAGTACCCAGATTTTAGGCCACGTAGGCCAAAGATCCACACAAGGAACCTAGAGTTTATGCCCTACACAAGAGCAAAGGTCAACATATAACAATGTATATTGACACCGTGAAAGGGCCTAGCTATATGCCCTAGAGGGGGGTGAATAGGGCAATGCCAAATAAAAGTTAAAACAGCGGAATAATAAAAGATATAAATAACAATGCTGAAATAATATCACTCTCAAAACATATGAAATATGAGAATGATACTAAATCAGTTCTAAGGACAACCTTACATCAAAAACCAATGGCTTATGGTAGGACAACCTTATTTATAGAACGATCTAAAAAACACAAATGATATGGAAAATAAATTAAGAATAACTTAAAGAAATAAATCCTAAGTTATTACACCATTCAACCACACTTGCTTGAAATGAAAATTACAACATTCATCCACAAAAGCAATTCACAATACTGAAGGAATAAATGAATAAAGAAATCAAGCACATCCACAACACAACGATATATAGTGGTTCGCACTTTGTGTGTTCACCAACCGTTAGCCAATGCACACACGAGAATGCTACTCCACTCCTAATATCCTCACACATGGGATATTAGCATGCACTATCAAAATAGGTTTTCACTGAGTTCACCAAAACCTTCACAATTGTGTCTTTTTATCTCGGGCTTACACAATCCAAAAACCCCCACAATCTGAAGTTTTCTCGCTCTCCTGAGATAACAAAACAATGTGATTTTTTGGCAAATCTCAAACAAAACCAGAGAAAGTAAATTACAAAGTAAAATACTGGATCTCCTTTTGAAGTAGCCCAAGAGAACCAATCGGAGTAGATGAATGATACGTCGTTCAATGTCCAATACTCACATAAAGAATGGTTCTATGTCTAATTGATTTTAGATTAAATCAAGAAGAGCAAGGTCTATTTGATTTTGATCCCAGAAGAAGGAATATCACAAATTCCTCTTTTCTAAATAAGATTGGATTATGGATCAAAATCACAATAGAAAAATGCTAACAAAAGGAATATTAAATATACACAATAGCTTAAAAAATAATCACAACTTATCTCAGAGTATAGCCTTAAATCGCTTGAATTGAATAGAATGGAATGAATAAACTCTGAAATTCGTGCATTATTTATAGCCTAAAAAATCCCGTCTTCGACTGGTCTTAGGATCCTAGGACTGGTCGAGCATCAAAGAATTTGAAAGATTTCCGCGGGATTAGATTAGCTGTTCTCACGACTGGTCTTAGGTAGCCTACGACCGGTCGTGGACCACCTACGACTGGTTGTGAGACACTTACGACTGGTCGTGGGACTTGAGATAGGTTGCTGGATTTCGAGTCTTAGGATTACGACCGGTCGAAGGATGAGTCGTAGGACTTCCCAGGACTGGTCGAAGCAAGTCCAGGACTGGTCGAAGGACAACCAGGAAAATTCAAAAATCTGTAACATCCTAGGACTGGTCCTGAGAAACCTAAGACTGGTCGAAGCAAAGTTAGGACTGGTCTTAAGATTTCTAGGACTGGTCTTAGAACAGTCACACCAAGTAAATTAAAATATTCAGATTATGTATCCAGAATGACCTATCATACAGACCAACCTAAGGTCAACCTAAGGTCAAACAAACCTTGAAGTGAGATGGGCATTGAAGTCTTGAAGGTCTGTATTCTCAAATGATCTTGAAGTAGAAGCTTGAGTCGAGTTGATGGTCTTTCTCGAGCTTGGTACATTCTTGACTTATCTTGATGAAGTCTTTTAATCTTGAACTTGTTAGAAGCAAACTTGAAGTCTTCTATTCTTGTAGACTTCATTCATGACATGTCTTGCAAACATTCTTCATTTATGATCTTGTCTTGAAAACATTCTTCATTCATGATCTTGTCTTGAAGCAGTGTGTAGTCACAAACAAGAAACACAAGAAGTACAAGACATATAGGTTTTGGCACTACAAAATTTGACAACCAAAGGGATATGAAATCATAGCACTAACAATCTACCCTTTGTCAAATTTGTGACAAAACACATTTATAAATATAAGAGTAAAATGAAGAAAGAATCATGGGCCATCAGAGTGGAAAAAAAAAAAATACTCTACTCCCCCTAAGTGAGTAGAAACAATCTCAAGTACTCACTCTCTCCCTTTCTCCCATTCTCCCCCTTTCCATACTACTCCCCCTTTTTGTCACAAAATGACAAGGGAAGACCAAGGAGAGAAGAAATCACCATATGAAGAGTCAAGATTTAATTATCAAATTAGTTCAACACTTCAATATCATCAATCCAAACCATACAACCAAAGTCATCAATCGTAATAATAATACAGAATCCATCACATTCAAACCAAAAAAGATAATCCACCTAATCAGATCCAGATGAAGGAGCAGGGATGGTTGGATCAATCTGATGTAAACCCCTATTAATGCGACGAAGATATTTTCGCATATATTTAAATTACATATCATGGGCTACACTCAGGTTATCAACCTTCTCCTCCAATGCACTTAGACGTGCATCATAACCAGAAGATGGATCGTAATCAGAATCATTTTAGGAGTCAGTTTTAATGTCTTCAAATATATCATCCATATTTATATCAGCCTGTGGAGGAAGATCAACAGCTTCCCCTTTATTTCCTGCTTCAGCACCTTCACCACCACCTTCATAGAATTGACCAGGAAGCAAATCCAACTTCATCTTATTTAAATTAGTATTATTGAATAAAAGATGATGAATTGGTGCCTCATTCTCAGGTAAAGCAACGAGCATATTTGTGGCTAAACAAGTCATAAGATAACCAAATGGAATATCACTATGACCTGGATGAAGACGAAACTGAATGATAAAATGACATATCAAAGAAGGTAAACAGACAACAATGCCGGACACAACAGAGTGCAATACCCGAACCATGAAGGCAGTTAACTCGGTTTTATTGCCTGACCGAGGATACACGTTTGAAGTGAAGATCCGGTGCAAAACTCTGTATCTGGGTAATAAAAATTTTGAGGGGAGCACATTTCCTTTGTGCGTCCAATGCACTTCCATATTGCATAAATCTCTTGTCAACATTTGTTTTTCCGATTCTGATGGTTTGTCATATAATGTATGAATTGGAATGCCTTCATCTTTGACAGGTATATCCATAATACCTGATATCAAATGTCGATCTATTAAAAATTTCCCTTCTCTAGTAGCAATTGAGAACGTTAAATTATCAAGGGAAAAATTAGAGATACATGCAACCATAGATTGTGCAATGAACTGGTATGCAGGCCCACCCCAAAACAAAATGTTAGTCCAGCCAACAGATTCAAGGAGAGGGGTAATCTCAAATTGTTCAATGTGACTGAGACTTACAGGACGCTCAACGATAACTTTGATTTACGTAAATCCGTACATCATTGGGATCATCTTCGGGTGACCGAAGGTGCTGGTTGTGTTATAATTGTGGATTAAGAGGAAGAGGGACCACGGGATGTTTTCTTTTTCCCTCTAACATCCATTTTCAACAAGATTTACCAAGGAGCAAGCACAAAGAACACTAGAAGTGGTGGGTTTCTCTAGATCAGATTTTTAGAGAGGGAACCCTAAACAATCAACAAACGATGAGATCTAGCTTATGGAATTTACAAATCAAAGCATAGAAAGCATAAATATTCAATAAAAATGAAGAAAAACGACTTATCTTGAAGAAAATCACGAACTCTTAAGACTGGTCGAGCCACGACTCGTCGAAGGAAGAAGAGGAAATGAAGAACAAAGTGATTTTCCCCAAATTATATGATGCTCATGATCTCTACGACCGGTCGAGTGCAGTCCATGACCGGTCAAGTCAGGACCGGTCGTGTATGGCAAAGGTAGGTCGAGCATCGACAAAAATAAATATTTTTTATGCAGAAATTAAATTTTATACACATAAAAATTTAAAATATAGTACACTATGATACATGAGACAAGTATATTTAATTTAAAATGCACATACCAAGATCAAATTTCATTTTAGTAAACCTGCTTTTGTCGAGCAGTTTAGTAAATATATCAGCGAGTTGGACATTGGTTGGAATATATTCCAAAGAGATAGCTTTTTCTTCAATTAATTCATGAATGTAATGATACCTAATGTCAATATGCTTAGTACGCGAATGCTGAATTGGATTTTTGGAAATATTGATAGCAATGGAATTATCACAATGTAAGATCATTGAATCTTGATTAATTCTATAATCGCTTAACATGCGTTTCATCCATACGAGTTGTGTACATGCATATCCTGCTGCGATATACTCAGCCTCAGCAGTGGAAAGCGATATTGAACTTTGCTTCTTGCTAAACCAAGAAACCAAACAATTTCCAATGTAAAAACAACCACCACTGGTTGATTTTCTATCATCAATATTACCAGCCTAATCAGCATCAGAATACCCAGCTAATTTAACATTAGTATCAAAAGGATACCAAAGACCCAAATTAGTTGTACTTGCGACATATCTAATAATCCGTTTGACAGCAGTAAGATGTGAATCTTTAGGATTAGACTGATATCTCGCACAAATACCAACGCTAAAAGCGATATCAGGTCTACTAGCAGTTTGTTCACTCCCCAAGTATAGGGTTGTGATGTAGTAATAAACTCGGTAAGACCGAGGTTGAATCCACAGGGATTGAAACCTGTACGCTTTCTAAAAATAACCAGATCTAGAACTAGGCTAAGATGAAATCTAAACCAATTATGATTTGAGGAATAATGGTGAAATATTTAATCTAAAACTTTAGAAAAAATCAGAGAAGGAAAACTAGGGATTCAGAGGATCCACTTGTAGAGATCAGGGAGATCTTATGCCTGTATTACAATTTAGGAAATTAACTGAACTGCCTTTAATGTAATTTTGATAAGATGAAAGGTATATGAATTAGAATGGATTCCATCACCAAACCATGCCCGGAGACAAAGCAAACAATGAGAATTAAACTAATTACCAACCAATCAATGTATGAAGGTTAGGAAGGGTACCGACATCCAACCATGCCGAGAGACGATGGTGAACAAAGGGGCTTCCGACGTCATAAACATAAAAGAAAAAGAACATGCTCAAAGCCATTGCAGACCCATTGTAATTTCAGTCACAACAGACCATTAAAGACTGAAAACATTCCCTTAATAAAATTAAATCAAAATCAGATCAGTCTTAAACAAAGGCACAAGCAAAGAGACCTCCCATCACGCTACAAGCTTCACCTCTTAGCCCTAGCTAAGAGGTTTAGCCACACATGAATGGGCTAGCTCTTAAACAAAAGAAAATAAAAAAAATAAAAATAAAAAGAAAAAGAAAAGAAAAGAAATCTACTCCCTCATCTCCTTGTCTTCCTCTCTCTCTTTTTCTTCCTCTCTCCCCTTCCTCCAGCCGTGAGTACCTTCCCTTTTATAGAGCCAGCATCCGTCAGTGTTCAAGGAGTTCAACTCCAAAACGGAGTCGAAAACTCCCTGTTTACGCAATCAGAGAAATCCTACGCAAGTAGGTTGATTTGTGGGCCCATTACTGATATCAAACACGAAATCCACTCCATTCATTCTACTCGTGGCGGAAAATAACTGAGAAGTAGTATTTTTTCTTGAGTTTAATGAGGCCCACCATCTCAAACAGTTCCACCGTCCATCTGCCTTTTGACAGCTAAAATTTTCTAATAACTTGCATGGAAGGAGATGGACACTAGGCGTAGGTTTTACCCTATCTCCGGACTTAATGGACGGTTCAGATCATTGATCTGAGCCATCAGTGGGACCCACCATGAAGAACCGGCGTCGGTTCTCGCGGACGACTATGCGAAACAGCTCCTTCGCTGCTGACGAGTTCGGTGGGCCCCACTTTGATGTTTGTGATGAAATCCAATCCGTCTGTTGGAATCAGCAGAAAAACCGGTCGACATGACCTTTTTCCTTTTATTTTCGTGTGGCCCTGAGAGAATTTCAACTCACCGTGGTCCGTTCTTCGTTTTGACGGTAGAAAACCGATCTCGACGTTTTCTTACTGACTAGGCACGGGTCTCTTTACGCCGGGAGATGAATGAACGGTCTGGATTGTCCGTTTGGACAATGAGTGGGGCCCACAACTCAAAACGGACAAATCGCGTCCGTCCGCTGTCTGCACTTGGCGAGAAGAATCGGGTCGGCGCTTCAATTGACCGGCGGCCGGCCCATGCTGCTAACGGCGGTGCACATACCCCATGTACATGCGTTGTACATGCGGGGTCCATAGTGATGGTCGTGCGAAATCTGTACCGTCCATCCTTTTCCCCATCTGCTTTAAGACGCTGACAACGAATTTGAAGGATATCTGGATATCAGGCGGGCCCTAGATGAGTGATTTGTGGGCTGATCTATCCGTTGGACTGCTTCCACAAGGATCCAACGGCCAAAATTCAACGTGTACGGTTAATTCATGGTCCTGAAGCCATGTATGGGGTTTTGAGCCAAGCGGATGGTGGGAACACTGTGATCTTGCATTCTGGACCAATTTCGGGCCACCTGAGCTTCAGTTTCTCGATTTTCTTGGGTCTTTGGCATGTAATTCTGTTGATCTCCATACCCTGGGGTCCGTTCCTTGCTCTGGTAAATTCTGAGCGTCAAATACACACTTTTAATACCCAAGTTCAGTTTAAGCTCCTAAATACATCCTGCATCGAAAACACAATTAAATTAACCCGTTTAAACAATATCATGCTCTTAAATCCAGGTAATAAATAGGGTCTAATATGCAATATTCGACCCTCAACACAACCCCCAACCAGCATTTTACTAGTCCCGAGCAAAATATGCGAAAAATAAGTTGAGAATTACAAGACAATTCGTGTGAAGCCGAGTGATATTTTGAAAAACAATCCAGATATGAGAAATCTTAAGATTCATGAATGTTGATTATCAATTTCTCCTGGCCTCTCGTGCATGGTGAATTTCATAATCAAGTTCAAATATTAATCCATAAACTAGAATAATAAACATTGAGTTCCATAGGTGTATAGTGAAATCTCAGCCTATCATCATTAAGAGATCAAATTGTCGATTTCATGATATCATTAGTAATCAATCAGAAAATTCATAACAACCATCACCTATACCAATACTTTGCCTCATAGATCATTCTTTCATTTTCTAGTTTTTTTATTTTATTTTTATTTTTTTTTATTTTTATTTTTTTTTACTTCAAGATGGGAATCAAATTTTCACTTATAGGGAGCAAACCTATGGTGAAAATAGTCGCCCAGCTCTGTCTAACTGTTAATCATAGAAAATCAAATCCACACCTATAGGGAGCAAACCCATGGTGTAATTCTCTTTTCATACCCTGATGGCCAAATCTTTTAGGCTGGTTTCTTTCATGCTCAATGATTACCAAGTTAATCATTCAATATCAAACTGAAATCTCAATGTGTAAGTGAGATGTGGTATGTGAAATCATAACTCAATCAATGTTCACAACTTCTAATCATGAATTAATAATTTAAACTTAACTGTGAAATCTACCGAGCAACTGAATCCAAGAGTAGTAAATCACCAACATAACGTATCTTGAAATTCTAAATCCAGGATAGTCGTCAAAATCACTTCAAATGTACAAGAATTTCCAGAAAAAAAAAATTTAAAAATTTTCACAATTTTTGCTCAAGACTAAGAAAACACTGATTAGGTTACCTAATCTCCCACCCCCAACCTAAAATCTACATTGTCCTCAATGTAAAAGATATGAGCATGGAATGCAGACGGGACAACGAAAGTAAAAGAGAAGTGATGGGAAGATAGTACCTGAATGATGAATCGTGAGAGACTTTCCAAGAGATCTCAACATGAGAGCAGGTGAGCACGAGAGAAAAAGCAACATAAAAAATAACAAGAAATAAAATCCTACCTATACCACTTTCGCAGGTGCTCTCGATTGCATTTAGCGCATGCAACAAGCCTTTAAACCCCTAGGTTGTCCCTAGTGGACGAGTTGTAGTTTCGTGAGGGTTTGCAGTAATGTTACCCACAAACATTGAACTATCTAGGAAAATTAAATGGAATGAAAAGCTGGGTTGCCTCCCAGGAGCGCTAAGTTTACTGTCTATCCTAAAACAACATAGAGGAAACTACTCTAGTCCTAAGAAAGCAGGGAAAAACTACTCAGTCATGCCGTAAGGTTCCTCTTCTGGCCAGTATCGTGATAAATTTCTCAGTAGGTTTCTTAACAGGATCATCCAAAAGCCCTTTTTGCAATAGGCTTGGACGCCCTGGAGCTTGACTTTCCAGAGAAATTTATGTACCTCATAAGAAATTTTTCGTTGAAGTGCTTGAGGTATCCAGAGTATATACGATTCACCTGTGACAGAAGAAATTTCAACGTTAGTATCCCATGGTGAATCAGTGACTACACATAAATAAAATTCAGAAAAATTCTCAGAAAGTAATGTAGTCTCCACACATTCCAAAGTAGCAGACTTTGGTTCAATTTTCAGCTCCTCCTCCCTTAATGGTAGACAACCAGGATGTGTGGAAGGAGGGGCTTCAGAGTAAGGGTTCTCTCGGTCAGTGATGACTACCGAGATATTGTTTTGCAAGGCATTCACTATGTCTCTTATCATGGGATCATTTGAATCTGCAAAGTGTGCCAAGCAATTATCAAAAGAGTCGGAAATTTCAGCTGAGAGTGACTTATTTTCCTCATGGAAATCTGTAATGAGATGCTCAAGGACTCCCTCGCCCTTAAAAGTAATTGAAGATATGCTCTCTTGCTCCAGCCCTGCACAAACATATTGAAGATCAATAGGGGAAGCATCGATGGGATTACTTTGTTCATTGAAACTACTCAATTGAGGCGTTGAACTGTTAGACATGTACAGCTCAGATGGTGGTCTTAATTGAGTGGTTTCAAATTCTAGAGTCGTAGCGAGCAGCTCGTCCTTCTCCCGAATCACATTATCATTTAATTCAAGAGAGTGGTCCAAACATGTTTCACAGAAGTTGGAAGGGTCGGTTTTAATGAGCTCATCTTCCACTTTAAAATCAGATATGTTAGGTGAGTGGAGTAGCTCAGTATGACCGATCACTTCGTGTGCTTCTTGAGCATTGACCTGGACCATACTTGAGATTGATTCCAGGGGAATTTGGATTGTGCTTTCATGAATCTCATCCCAATACTTCTCAGCTTCCAATTCAGTGCAGTACACACTTGAGATGGGATCGCTTTCCTCACAATCTATTCCTAAATTCGGTTGAGGTTCGAATGAACTAACCTCTACCTCATCATTGAATTCATGTGTGTCAAGTAAGGGAGGTGTGTCATCATCACTTTGTATTTGAAAGACACCCATGTATCTCCACCATTCTTTTGAACAGTCATCGAGATCGGCTCATTGGGAAATTGAACCACGTGCTCGTTAATGGAATCCAACTCCTCATTCCAAATTCCAGATTTCGTCAAAAGCGAGTGAGGATCACTTTCCTGGCATTGTATTTCTAGATTGGATTGTAGTTGGGATGCACGAGCTTCTTCTATCCTTTCAAGGCGCGAATTCAGTGCTTCCATTGCTTTCATCGCTTCTGCAACATGTTGGTTGAATTGTTCTAGATTAAAACATGAATCCTCTTGGATCGTTTCTGGTTGGATCTCAAAGATATGGGATCCAAGAGAATAATCATTACATGTTGTTGGTTCATCTTCCCAGTTTTGATGGTTCCACTGATTATAGTCATACGGATCATAGGTGGGAGAATTTGATGGTTGGTAATACTTATTATCACTCATAATATAATCACGCATTGTTTTCTTTTTCTCAGATGGGTGATAGTAATTCTTACTCCCATAGTTATGATAACCCCAACATTCACGTACGGTCCGTGGGGTGGAATTGTTCTCCGTATATGATCGCGTAAGGACTTCTTAAGCGGTGGCTCTTTGTATTCAGGTCGATTCTCGATGATAGTTTCGAGAAAAGTTTTGAGACATTGGTGGATTTCTATCATAATCATCATCCCAATATAGATTATTCTTCTCAAAGATATCGACGTTCCCACTCGTGCATATACATGGTGAAACTCTAACTCGAATCTAATCCTAGAAGAAAGCAAAATCCTACAAAGAATCTGAGAAAGTAAATGAGAAGTTAGGAAGATGTTACCACTAGAAGTTCCTATGTCAAAACGCAGAAAACACAACAAAATAAGTTAGCTTCTAAATAGAAGAAATTTCTAAAGCAAACCAAATCTAAAGAGTTAGAAAATCTAGAAAATCAGAAAGAGTTTACCAAATTAGAAGTTCTATCTTAACAATCTACAAAATAGGAAATAAGTTAGTTCTATGAATCAAAATAGAAAACAAAATTAAAAATTAAAATTAGTAAAATCCTAATCTTAAACTAACTCTAAATCTAATTAATTTCAGAAAATCGTAGCCGTCAGTTCCCCGACAACGGCGCCAAAAACTTGTTCACTCCCCAAGTATAGGGTTGTGATGTAGTAATAAACTCGGTAAGACCGAGGTCGAATCCATAGGGACTGAAACCCGTACGCTTTCTAAAAATAACCAGATCTAGAACTAGGCTAAGATGAAATCTAAACCAATTATGATTTGAGGAATAATGGTGAAATATTTAATCTAAAACTTTAGGAAAAATCAGAGAAGGAAAACTAGGGATTCAGAGGATCCACTTGTAGAGATCAGGGAGATCTTATGCCTGTATTACAATTTAGGAAATTAACTGAACTGCCTTTAATGTAATTTTGATAAGATGAAAGGTATATGAATTAGAATGGATTCCATCACCAAACCATGCCTGGAGACAAAGCAAACAATGAGAATTAAACTAATTACCAACCAATCAATGTATGAAGGTTAGGAAGGGTACCGACATCTAACCATGCCCAGGAGACGATGGTGAACAACAGGGCTTCCTGACGTCATAAACATAAAAGAAAAAGAACATGCTCAAAGCCATTGCAAACCCATTGTAATTTCAAATCACAAGAGACCATTAAAGACTGAAAACATTCCCTTAATAAAATTAAATCAAAATCAGATCAGTCTTAAACAAAGGCACAAGCAAAGAGACCTCCCATCACGCTACAAGCTTCACCTCTTAGCCCTAGCTAAGAGGTTTAGCCACACATGAATGGGCTAGCTCTTAAACAAAAGAAAATAAAAAAAATAAAAATAAAAAGAAAAAGAAAAGAAAAGAAATCTACTCCCTCATCTCCTTGTCTTCCTCTCTCTCTTTTTCTTCCTCTCTCCCCTTCCTCCAGCCGTGAGTACCTTCCCTTTTATAGAGCCAGCATCCGTCAGTGTTCAAGGAGTTCAGCTCCAAAACGGAGTCGAAAACTCCCCTGTTTACGCAACAGAGAAATCCTACGCAAGTAGGTTGATTTGTGAGCCCATTACTGATATCAAACACGAAATCCACTCCATTCATTCTACTCGTGGCGGAAAATAACTGAGAAGTAGTATTTTTTCTTGAGTTTAATGAGGCCCACCATCTCAAACAGTTCCACCGTCCATCTGCCTTTTGACAACGGCCTAAAATTTTTCGATAACTTGCATGGAAGGAGATGGACACCAGCGTAGGTTTTACCCTATCTCCGGACTTAATGGACGGTTCAGATCATTGATCTGAGCCATCAGTGGGACCCACCACGAAGAACCGGCGTCGGTTCTCGCGGACGCTGCGAAACAGGCTCCTTCGCCTGCGCTGACGAGTTCGGTGGGCCCCACTTTGATGTTTGTGATGAAATCCAATCCGTCTGTTGGAATCAACAGAAAAGCCGTCAGACATGACCTTTTCCTTTATTTCCGTGTGGCCCACAGAGAATTTCAACTCAGCCGTCCGTTCTTCGTTTTGATGGTAGAAAACTGATCTCCGACGTTTTCTCCAATTCAGACAGCTAGGCACGGGTCTCTGCTGCCCCAGGAGATGAATGAACGGTCTGGATTGTCCGTTTGGACAATGAGTGGGGCCCACAACTCAAAACGGACAAATCGCGTCCGTCCGCTGTCTGCACTTGGCGAGAAGAATCGGGTCAGCGCCCAATTGACCGGGCGCAGGTCCGCAGGTGCCGCGGGCCGTGCACATACCCCATGTACATGCGTTGTACATGTGGGGTCCATAGTGATGGTCGTGCGAAATCTGTACCGTCCATCCTTTTCCCCATCTGCTTTAAGACGCTGACAACGAATTTGAAGGATATCTGGATATCAGGCGGGCCCTAGATGAGTGATTTGTGGGCTGATCTATCCGTTGGACTGCTTCCACAAGGATCCAACGGCCAAAATTCAACGTGTACGGTTAATTCATGGTCCTGAAGCCATGTATGGGGTTTTGAGCCAAGCGGATGGTGGGAACATTGTGATCTTGCATTCGGACCAATTTCGGGCCACCTGAGCTTTTCTCGATTTTCTCGGGTCTTTGGCATGTAATTCTGTTGATCTCCATACCCTGGGGTCCGTTCCTTGCTCTGGTAAATTCTGAGCGTCAAATACACACTTTTAATACCCAAGTTCAGTTTAAGCTCCTAAATACATCCTGCATCGAAAACACAATTAAATTAACCCGTTTAAACAATATCATGCTCTTAAATCCAGGTAATAAATAGGGTCTAATATGCAATATTCGACCCTCAACACAGTTAGATATAATAAACTGCCAATCATACTACGATATAGCTTAGGATCTACATCTTTACATGTAGAGTCTTTTGAGAGTCTCAAGGTTGTACTCATAGGAGTATCAATTTTTTTACCATTTTCAAATCCAAACTTTTTAACCAAGTTTGTAGCATACTTGGTTTGAGAAATGAAGATTCCATCAGGTTGTTGTTTTACTTGTAACCCTAGGAAGAAATTTAGTTCACCAACCATGATCATTTCGAATCTTGATTTCATCAACTCTGCAAACTCAATAGACATGTTAGAACAAGTTGATCCATAAATAATATCGTCTACATAGATCTGAACCATTAAAATCTCATTATTATGTTTCTTAACAAATAGCGTCTTATTGACACTTCCCACTTGAAAACTATGACTAAGTAAGAATTTAGTCAATTTTTCATACCATGCCCTGGGTGCTTGTTTCAGACCATAGAGAGCCTTTTTGAGACGAAATACATGATCAGAAAGCTTGGGGTCTTCAAACCCTGAAGGTTGTTCTACATAAACTTCTTCATGTAAATCGCCATTTAAGAAGGTACTCTTTACATCCATCTGATAAATTTTAAACTTTCTAAAGCAAGCAATGAAAATAAAAAGTCTGATAGATTCAAGGCGAGCGACTGGAGCAAAGGTTTCATCGTAATCGATGCCTTCAATCTGAGTGTACCCTTATACAACCAGTCTAGCCTTGTTTCGTATAACATTTCTAAGTTCATCAGACTTATTTTTAAAGATCCATTTTGTTCCAATAATGTGTTTATCTTTAGGTCTAAGAACAAGATACCAGACATCATTACGAACAAATTGATTAAGTTCATCCTGCATAGCTACTATCCAATTTTTGTCAGAAAGAGCTTATTTTACATTGACCGGTTCAATTTGGGATGTAAAACAAACATAATTGCATATGTTTTCAAGTTGTTTGCGTGTATGAACTCCAGTGAGAGGGTTTTCAAGGATTTGATTAGTTGGATGATCTTTGACAGTCCTAGGTTCAGATTGAGATGAAGAGGTATCTTGATTATCGATTATAAGAATTTCATCATCATCTGGACTCGGAGCAAGTGTATTCAAATGATCATCAATGACCACATTGATGGACTCTTGAATCACACCTGTTCTTTTATTTAGAACCCTATAGGCTCGACTGTTTAAGGAATATCCAAGGAAAATACCTTCATTACTCTTCGTATCAAATTTTTCCAAATTTTCACGATCTCGTAAAATGTAACACTTACTGCCAAAAATTCGAAAGTATTTGACAGTAGGTTTCTTTTCGAACCATAACTCATAAGTAGTCTTATTTTCAGATTTACTAGTATAAACACGATTAATAATATAGCAGGCAGTATTAATTGCTTCGACCCAAAGATTTTTGGAGAGCTTCATACTATTTAACATGACATTAGCCATATCCTGAAGCACTCTATTTTTTCTCTCAACTATACCATTTTGTTGAGGAGTTTTGAGCGCAGAGAATTCATGTGATATTCCCTGATCGCTACAGAATTTCTCAAAGCTGCTATTTTCAAATTCAGAACCATGATCACTACGGATCTTATAAACTTGAGAACCTTTTTCATTTTGGATTCGTTTGATGATCTTCTTTACCTCATCTATGGTTTCAGATTTGTCTTTTAAGAACGATACCCAAGTGAATCTAGTAAAGTCATCTATGATAACCAAGATGTATTTTTTCCCACCTCGACTCTCCGTTCTGGTTAGTCCAATGAGATCCATGTGGAGAAGCTCGAGAGGTCTAGATGTGGTATTGGAGTTCACTTTCTTGTGAGAGCTCCTAACTGCATTTTGCCCAACCGGCATTCACCACATATTTTGTCTACTTTTTGTAATTTGGGTAGACCTCTTATAAGTTCTCTTTTGCTCAATCTAAACAAGTTCGGTAGTGTACATGTCCAAGGCGTTTATGCCATAATTGATCTCATCGTATGGACCATGTAACACGATTGAGTAGATGAGCTTGCATTACTAACGATGTAGTAGTTTTGAAGTTCTGCGACAGTTAATATATGAGAACCCTCTTTATTAACAATCTCACAACCTTGATTAGAAAACTTTACATTATGATTGTTGTCGCATATCCGAGATATAGTCGGTAGGTTGTGTTTCAAGCCCTCAACATATAATACATTTTTAAATAAGGGAAGGTTATAAAGTGAATCGTACCTTGGCCAATGATTTTGCAATTGCTTCCATCACTAAAAGTGACCGACCCATCATCCTGTCTTCAAGATCGGTGAATAAAGCTTTGTCGCTTTGTCATATGTCTGGAGCAACCTTTGTCAAGGTACCACTTTGAATGGCTTGTAGCTTTGAAAGCAAGTGTGGGCATCCAAGCGGTCAACTTTAGGAACCCATTTCAAGATCTTGTTTTGGGTTTAGGAGTGTAGTTGGACTTTTTCTGTCTATTGTTATATGAATGACCTATAGAGTTAAATTTTAATAGCTCCTTGAGAAGATCAATAATCTTTTTAACTAAAGGATTTTGGTTTTGAAGATTGAAGTTGGCATGACTATTTTTAGATTTTTGAAAGGTCCTTGAATTTTTGAAAAACCTTGATAAGTATACTTTACTTTTGAGTTCGAAGACTCTCCTTTCACAAACTTAGGAGCAGTATTCTTTTGTTTAGGAGGAGTATTCTTATCATAGCCCAACCCGGATCTATCGCCACATTTTCTCGATCCAGATAACAATTTTTCTAATTTAGGATCACCTTGGGCATATCTCCAAGTGTCTTTTAAACTCAAAAGAGAAGCTACTTCATTTTTGAGTTTTTCGTTCTCGGTTTTCAAATCATCAACTTGGGAGGTTTTGATTTTTAAATCACATTTGGTCTTTTCAAAAAAATCAGAAATATGAGATTTTTCTAAGACAAGAGACTCATAATCTTCTTTAAGTTTAGAAAATTTTTCCTTTTGTAATTTAAGCTTGACAACAATTTTACAACTCTCCTTATAAAGGGCATTGTATGCATCCTGAAGATCATCTTCATTGTCACAATCACTATTCAGATTCTCTTCACTAGTTACTTCATCATAATATGAAAAAGTGACTTTGGCTAGAGTCATAAGGGCTTTAACATGATCTCCCGACTCGTTTTCAGAATCTTCTAATTTCGAAGAGGATTCCGAATCAGATGATTCATCCCAAGTAGCCAACATACTCTTTCTTTTTAATGTCCTTTTTAGGACATTTGTTAGCCAAGTGCCCATACTCTTGACAGTTGTAACATTGACTATCTTTCAAAGATTTTCGAGCTCTAGGTTTAGATTGTCTCTTATCATTTGATTTTTGAAAATCTCCTTTTTTCTTATTTTTTAAAATTTTATAAAACCTTTTTACAAAAAGTGCCATATCATCTTCGGAATTTTCAAAGTCTGAAGTGCTCTCTTATGGAATATTTTTAGATGACTTGAGAGCAATTGATTTTCCTTTTGGAGCTTTAAAGTTCAATTCGTAGGTCTGTAAAGAACCAACTAGTTCCTCAACCCTCATGTTATCCGTATCACGAAGTTCCTGAATCGCGGTTACTTTTGAATTGAACCGTTCAAGAAGTGAGCATAGTATCTTTGCACATACTTTACTTTCTGGGATTCTATCACCAAGACCCCACATTGAGTTTACAATGTCATTCAATCTAGTGTAGAAGTCCATAAACATTTCATTCTCCTCCATATGAATTTCTTCAAATTTAGTTGTGAGGAGTTGGACTTTAGATTTCTTGACAATTGATGTACCCTCGTGTGTCATTTCTAAAAGATCCCATGCTTGTTTAGCATTTTCACATGAGATGATTCTTTTGAATTCATCTGGTGACAATGCACAAGTAATTGCATTTAGTGCTTTTGCATTGGCACTACTCTCACTTTTCTGAAGTGTGGTCCAAAGGGCATAAGATATAACTTTCATTGATTTTGAACCATCTTCATCAGTTATTTCAGTGATAGGTAGTTTCCATCCATTCACTGTGGCCAGCCAGACACTTTTATCCATGGATTTGAGAAAGATTCTCATCCTTGCTTTCCAATAGGCATAGTTTGTGCCATTAAAGGGTGGTGGCCTAGTGACAGATAGGCTTTCAAAATTTGACATCTTAATATAGCTTAGATCATTAGCTCAGGAAATAAATCCAATAAATAAGCAATAAGCACGAGCTATTTGGCTTTGATACCACTTGAAAGGGCCTAGCTATATGCCCTAGAGGGGGGTGAATAGGGCAATGCCAAATAAAACTTAAAACAGCGGAATAATAAAAGATATAAATAACAATGCTGAAATAATAACACTCTCAAAACATATGAAATATGAGAATGATACTAAATCAGTTCTAAGGACAACCTTACACCAAAAACCAATGGCTTATGGTAGGACAACCTTATTTCTAGAACGATCTAGAAAACACAAATGATATGGAAAATAAATCAAGAATAACTTAAAGAAATAAATCCTAAGTTATTACACCATTCAACCACACTTGCTTGAAATGAAAATTACAACATTCATCCACAAAAGCAATTCACAATACTGAAGGAATAAATGAATAAAGAAATCAAGCACATCCACAACACAACGATATATAGTGGTTCGCCTGTGTGTTCACCAACTGTTAGCCAACAGCCACACAGAATGCTACTCCACTCCTAATATCCTCACACAGGGGATATTAGCATGCACTATCAAAATAGGTTTTCACAGGTTCACCCAAAACCTTCACAATTGTGTCTTTTTATCTCGGGCTTACACAATCCAAAAACCCCCACAATCTGAGTTTTCTGGCTCTCCTCAAATAACCAAAATAATGAGATTTTTCTGGCAAATCTCAAACAAAACCAGAGAAAGTAAATTGCAAAGTAAAATACCTGGATCTCCTTTTGAAGTAGCCCAGTAGAATAAATCGGAATTGATGAATGATACATCGTTCAATGTCCAATACTCACATAAAGAATGGTTCTATGTCTAATTGATTTTAGATTCAATCAAGAAGAGCAAGGTCTATTTGATTTTGATCCCAGAAGAAGGAATATCACAAATTCCTCTTTTCTAAGTAAGATTGGAATATGGATCAAAATCACAATAGAAAAATGCTAACAAAAGGAATATTAAATATGCACAATAGCTTAAAAAATAATCACAACTTATCTCAGAGTATAGCCTTAAATCGCTTGAATTGAATGGAATAGAATGAATAAACTCTGAAATTTGTGCATTATTTATAGCCTGAAAAATCCTGTCTTCGACTGGTCTTAGGATCCTAGGACTGGTCGAGCATCAAAGAATTTAAAAGATTTCCGTGGGATTAGATTAACTGTTCTCACGACTGGTCTTAGGTAGCCTACGACCGGTCGTGGACCACCTACGACTGGTCGTGAGATACTTACGACTGGTCGTGGGACTCGAGATAGGTTGCTGGAGTTCGAGTCGTAGGACTACGACCGGTTGAAGGATGAGTCGTAGGATTTCCCAGGACTGGTCGAAGCAAGTCCAGGACTGGTCGAAGGACAACCAGGAAAATCTGAAAATCTGTAATAACCTAGGACTGGTCTTGAGAAACCTAAGACTGGTCGAAGCAAAGCTAGGACTGGTCTTAAGATTTTTAGGACTGGTCTTAGAACAGTCACACCAAGTAAATTAAAATATTTGGATTATGTATTCAGAATGACCTATCATACAGACCAACCTAAGGTCAACTTAAGGTCAAACAAACCTTAAAGTGAGATGGACATTGAAGTCTTGAAGGTCTGTATTCTTAGATGATCTTAAAGTAGAAGCTTGAGTCGAGTTGATGGTCTTCTCGAGCTTGGTACATTCTTGACTTGTCTTGATGAAGTCTTCTAATCTTGAACTTGTTAGAAGCAAACTTGAAGTCTTCTTTCTTATAGACTTCATTCATGACATGTCTTGCAAATATTCTTTATTTATGATCTTGTCTTGAAAACATTCTTCATTCATGATCTTGTCTTGAAGCAGTGTGTAGTCATAAACAAGAAACACAAGAAGTATAAGACATAGGTTTTGGCACTATAAAATTTGACAACCAAAGGGATATGAAATCATAGCACTAACACACTGTCCATATATTTTTCCACCGTGATTTCAAATCAAAAGAACTCAATAATCTCAGGTGGGCCATACCAATCAAAACAGTGATAAATAACCATTAAAAACCTTTTGAAGGCCACAAAAGTTTTGGATCAATTTGATCTTTATAGTTTACCTTCATCCAGATCTTCTTTACATTATCAACAAGTTGGATTGCAAATAAACATTACTAAAACCTTATGAAGGGCTCTTTATAATTTTTAATGGCGAGGTACTATATTACCACTCTTTCCAATGGTGTGGTCCACTTAAGATTTAAATCTACATAATTTTTATACCCCACCCAAAAACGTGTTAAAGAAACATATGGGCGGCAAGGATATACAACATATCATCAAAATCTCACTTTTGTTATCTAACTTTTTTATTTTTCTTTTCAAAATACAAAATCTCATTTTCTTTTTTTAAAATATTATTTTTCGTTGTTGTCAATTTTTTCACAAATTTGTTAATCTTTTTAATTTTCTTTTTCAAAATATCTTTTTTTTTTTTCAAAATTATCAATATTATTTGAAGTTCTTAATTTTTTTTCCCAAAATCTAGATTTTTATAAAATCACAGTTTTTTTTTTTTCAAAATCTAAATTATTCACAAAAATTGTTAATTATTTTTCTAAGCTTTTCAACTTTTTTTTTAATTCATAAATTTTTTCAACTTCTCTATTTTCTTTTTCAAAATGTTAATTATATATTAAAATCTCTATTTTTTTATCTCATTTTTTTTTCAAACTTCGTTTCCTAAAATTTTGATTTTTAATAAAATAAGAAGGATGTAGAGTGAGAAACTAATGGACAGCCTAAATACATAATACATACATGAAGGAGGCCTCCACAGTAACCCCACATTAAAGCATACTCATGGTAGTGGAAGGGTAAGACGGTCTTTGACAGTCTCATATGACCACTATAAGACAGTTAAGGATTGTCTCTAATGCAGATAGTCTTTGACAGTCTCAAATGATCACTATAAGATAGCTAAGGATTGTCTTTAATGTAGATAGTATTTAATAGTCTCAGATGACCACAAAAAGACAACTAATGATCGTCTTTAATGAAGACGGTCCTTTGACTGTCTCGGATGACTGCTTATAAGACAGCTAAGGACCATCTCTAATGCAGACGGTCTTTGACAGTCTCAGATGACTACTATAAGATAGCTAATGATCGTCTCTAATGTGGACGGTCTTTGACCGTCTCAGATGACAGCCTATAAGACAACTAATGACCGTCTTTTATCCCAGACGGTTGATAACCGTCATTTCTCCCCAATTACCGATGAATTTTGATTGTCTTAAATGATTTGTGGACGTTTAACATTTATCAGATGATTTTGGTTTATATTATAGACGGTTAAGGGTCGTCTGAAATTTTAAAGACGGTTCATAGCCATCTTTAAAGCAAGGGATTTTAGGACGGTTCACAACCATTTGAAAATTTGTCTTATTTTTCCCTTTTCTACGTAGTGCAAGAGCAAGGGTCAACGCACATCACCCACACATATTCTCCCATCGGAGGCCTCCTATGAGGACTTGAAAGGGGTGAGAATCACCTCTGACCCAATCCTACACAAAGGAATGATCAGCAGGGTCTCTGAACTCTAATGACTTATAGATAAGTAGATGAGCCCCATTGAGCATGTTGCTGAAGATCTCCTCCTTTGTTGATGAAGAATCTTCAGCTCCCTTAATCCGTGACACTTATGATGCTCCAATGTATGGTGATGGGTTGGGTCAAGGTTATGTTGATAATTACTCTATTAAATGATTAATCATTGGAGTGATAGAGTAATACCACGATCTATGCATTCAAGGAATCTCAACTCAATGATTTGCCATTAAGGTGGTAGCTGAAGGATCCTTGAATGTGGAAGTTTATTCACCAATCCACTCTATTGAATATCAATGATGAGGGTGGATTGAGGAATGAACTCCCATGAGAGAAAAAGGGCTTAGGGTAGGTGATTTGAATTAAACACTCAAAAGCTCTATCTATTTTCTCTACAAACAACCTAAGGCAAGCTCTCATTAAATACGCAAAAAGTTCCAACAAAAATAAAAGAGTCATATTTTTTAACAAAGTTCGATATCATCGATCAGGCTTCGATATCATTGAGCATATACTCTCGATAGCGTCGAATGGCCGCTCGATGACACAAACTCAATTTGTCAAACGCTTTTGAACCTTTTTGCCAACTGATCGAGGATATCGAACATGCTTCGATGTCATCGGATTTCGAACTCTGATTTCATCGACCCATGGTTTGATTCCTCGACATTTAAAAATATGAGAGCAGACTTGCCTTTGGAACGGAACATGCATTGATATGATCGAGAATTTCTCGATATCATTTGGTTTTGAATATCGATGATATCGATATCAGTTTCGATTCATCGATCTTTTCAAAGAATTTTCCTATAAACTCGCTGGACAGATTCGTGTCCCAATCCGATATCATCAAAGGGCCATCAATATCATCGAGATTTGAAATTCGAAGATATTGAGGCTCTCTTCGAGACATCGAAAATCACATGATTTTTCTTAACTGCCTCCTGGACACAAACTGGCCAAATGTCGATTTTATTGAGTCGTTTCGATGAACTCTAGATTCGAAAGTCGATGATATCGATTCTGTCATCGATTCATCGAGAATTCAACCCAAGACTCATTTTGGTTGCTGGACATCTAAAGTCCTCATTTCGATAACATCGAGTGAGTATCGAGGACATCAATAACAGAGTCCGATTTCATCGAAGCACTTATCAATAAATCATCAAAGGATGAAAACTTAAGAATTTTCTTGATTTTGTAAAATAGTTTTCACACCTTAAACCCTATGTTGTTCTAACCATTTTTAAGGGTTTTATATACCTAGTGTTTTGGGACATGGGATGTGAGGCTAAGTTTACCTCGACGAGTTCGGGGCACACAACTAGTTGAGGCAGATGCTTGAATGATCTTCCTATAGGGCTCACTTGTCTTGCTAACTCAACACTCACGCTAATTGACAAACCAGGGCACTTTCAATCTCCCCATTTGTCAATTACATGATAAAACACCTGAAATCCTAGAACAACATCTAGACCAATACCCTAAATTGTGTGTACATGAACTTTACACAATTTTACAAATATGCTATTGAGTTCACACACAAGATTTGTAACATTTAGTGTAGCTGCTCCCCCTATCTTCGTGCAGCTACTCCCCCTAACACCTGTACCACCATACATACATAGATACACACAATGTTATCCATGGTTGGATTTGTTCTCCCCCTTTTTGTCAGTCATTGGCAAAGGGCAGTATAACACTATTAGTTGACTGAAGTTAAAGCATAAAGACATGGGAGAATCAATAGAGACCCAGATATTCCAATTCATAACAGATAACGACATCTCTAAAATGTATAATTAGTAAGAGACATATGTATAACAAATAACGACATCTCTATACTCATGGAAACCATCCATGCATACTAGGTGAAAGGAGAGCAGTGATTCCTAAAAAAATAATAGTATAGCTTTAAACGACAGAAATCACAATCCAATTCTCAATCTTTAAGCGATATCCAGTAATCACAATGTATACAAGTTGCATTCATCATTCCACATATATGAAATATAAATTCAGATAAGATGATTCATGAATGTCCTGAGCAGATAAAGATGACAAAGAAAAAGGCATCAAAGATAAATATATATATATATATATATATATCATCATACAAGCCAATAAAATATCCAAAATAGAACACACTGCCCAAGTTTAGTAGTATCCAACCATCCAAAATAAAATATCCAAAATACGCTGCCCAAAGCTTGGAAAAATTAACAATCCACAAACACACATTCGAACCACCGTATTTTCCTCCTTCAGAGGACAATGATCACAGCAAAAAGAAATTTGTTAGACTGTCCACAGTTAGCGGGCCATCACATACACTCACACGATCGCAGGGCATTCAAAAAGATATCCATGCCCGTATGCAGAGATGAGTATCTAGTGTATGTGACGATATGAAGGCTATCGATACTATGGTGGAGGGGCTAATGAAGACAGTGTAGTATCGTCTCATCGGTAGGTCATCAGATCAATAGTTGCTGCATCGTTTGCTGCACCCCAGCCACCAATCTTTCTAGTACAGAGAATCGTTCATTCACCGTTTCCTTCATCTGGGTTACTTCTCGCAACGTCGTCCTGATCCGATCTTGATGTAATTTGAATCTTTTGGTCTGTACAGGGTCGGTTGGAGGCGGAGCTTGCTGCAATTCAAGTGGGTCTCCTTCGGTCTATGTTGTTCCTTCACCCATTTCACCTTCTTCATGAATCTCCTCCTCGGGTTGATCTTCTGGATATCGATGAAACTTTAAATCCATCTTCCTAATATTGCCTTTGTGGAAATGTTGGAGAGGTAGCTCCCGATCATTTGTCAATGGAAGACCGATCTTATCACTTAGCACATGAATAATCCGAGGGAAGGGTACATGGATGTCTCTAGAAGTGTGAATGGCGCTCACCAGCTGGTGAATTATCAGAGTGGGAAGACATAGCTTGATCCCAATTGCCACACAATACACGATCATGACCATAAATCCTGTAAGGTCAGATCGATTTATACCTCTAGGGTACACGTTTGTGGCGAATATGCCATGCAGAACTCGATACTTGGGATTCATAAATTTTGCCTTTAATGCATTACCCTGGTACTAAGGAATATCCCTACCCTGTCTTAGAAACGATGTGATCTTAGATCGAGTCACTAGATTTTCAAGATCCAGATTAGAGAGAATAACTGGAAATAGAGTAAGACCAAAAATATTTGCAATAGATTCTGAGGTAATTTCGACATCGGTATCCCCAATAGAGACAGTTATGGAAGGAGGTTCTATGATAGGAGAATGGCTGGAAGCAAAGAATCTATAGGTCCTTTCATTATGACATGGGACACAAAAATCGATCATAGGAAGCCAATCTATTGCAGCCAACAAAGGTTCCAAGTTGTAGGGTTTGAGGCAATCCCTGTCAACTTTGCGTTCATGTACTAACCGTCTTCTAATATATTTTGCTAGAATGGAGTCTACCGTAGCAGGAGGAGGAACATGTGTGGCACTTTGAGACCCACTATGCGATGTTTGTCTGGAACTTCACTGGCGTGTTGGGGTCCCTTGATCAGAAGCCTTTGCCTTTTCTTTAGGTGCAAGGATTTTATGTCTAGAGGATCTTGAGGATTCCCCAGAAACAGGAGTTTTTCCTTTATCCTTCCCCATTGAACGTTTACACCTCAGAATGAGGTGATGGAGAATGGAATCTGACAGAAGATTGAAGGATTTAAACACGAATTGATGATTCTCTAGATAGTACTCCTCACCCTAATCTAGAAATACTCAAAGTGACAAGATGTAATCTAGAGAAATCAAGAGAATAGAAAAGGAATTACCAGATTTGGGTGATCTTGGAAGGCTCACAGATGAAAAAGCATGTAAAACGGCTGAGGAGGATGAGCAGCAGAGAGAAGGATGACCATCGAGTAAAGAAATGAAATTTTCCCGCTCGTTCGGCTTTTATCCAGCGATAACCTTCGATATCATCGAACTTGGTTTCGATGATATCGATATACCCTAATCGATGTTATCGATGATGAGTTCGAGGCCAGACCAATCAACCCGACATTGCAGATTCTTGAGAGGTCGTCAATGGGATCGATGCGGTTTTGATGATATCGAAGACTTGTACGATTCAACGATTCACTTATTAAGAAGAAGGATAGGACATGTTATCTTCAGGTTTCGATAATCTTCCATATGTGTATATCTTCAAATATTTTCATATCAGCTTTAGTATACAATCAAAATCTGTACAAAAAGTTGTACCATCCAAAATTATAAACATCAACCATGCTTATATGTAAAAAGAATTGTTTGAGGTGTAGAAACCTCAGATATCTCATGAAAATCATAAAAAATGCATCATTTCAACTATCTATCTAGGTCTAAATGCTATGACCTGGACTTATTTTCCATGGTCAATTGTTACCGGGCAGATGGATTGTCCTTCCCATTGCCTTTGATGACATAACAGTGATCACTTATGTGACGACCCTTCATCACTGGTTTACCTGATAGGTCTAGGATCTCGCGTTCTTGCTTGTTGAATGTAACCATATGCTTGTTGTCACATATTTGAGAAATGCTTAGAAGATTATGTGTCAATCCTTTTATGCAAAAGGCATTCTCATTTTTGAGCATATCCATTCCTTTGATAGTTCCCTGCCCTATTACCTTAGTGGTGCTTCCGTCCCCATAAGTGACTATCCCATTATCAAGATTTGAATAATTTGAGCGAAGAGATTTATCACTCATGGCATGTCTAGAGTATCCGCTATCTAGGTACCATTTAGCATTATCGCCTGTTATATGATTAGAGAGAGTGACGAGGCAAATTTTCTTTTCTTTCACTACCCATTTTGTGACAGGATTTCTTACTGTGATAGTTTTTGCTTCATTAGGAATTTTTGTAGGCATGTTGGGCAATTGAATCATATTTCCTTATTTTATTAATTCATTTGTTCTAATTTAGTTCAGCCACTTGATTCAATAGCTCCTCCATTCTCTTGGTCATTCTGGGTGGAGATGGATGTGTTTTACCTCTTGCCATTTTGTTTGGCGTACTCTTGGCACTTTGTACTATTTTTTTGGTTGGTCTGCATTTACCAATAGATTCGGACCAGAATTAGATTGAGTCCGCCTAGAAGCCATACATTCAAATTTAAAATGGCCTGAGTCTCTACATGAATGATAGATGGAAGTAGCTTTTGTTTTACTTCCTGATGTAGCTAATTTCTCATTCATTGGTGCTGCATTTTTGGAACTTGATTTGAAATTTTCATATCCCAGACCACTCTTGTCTTTTCCTCGTCTTCCCATTCCTAAAAGTTTTTCTAATTTTTCACTACTCTGGGAGAATTTGTAATTTAGTTTAACAGACTTCCTAGATTGTTCTACATCAAACCTAAGTGTGCGGTTCTCATTCGCAAGATGCATATTTTTATCTTCCAATAGTTCAATCTATTTAGTCATTTTTAAGGATTTAAATTTAAGGGTAGATTGATTCTTTCCACCTTATCATTTTCAGAGTGGTATTGATGTAGATCATTGATCAAGTGTGTATTGGCTTCTGAGGTTTTATTTAGATCCATTTGCAACAATTTATTTTTATTTTCACTAATCCCAAGTCGTTTAAGGATATTGATGTTGTGGATATAAAGTTGATTATAGGCATCCTGTAATTTATCCTTTTCTTCTTCTTCTTTCTCTGTTTCCTCATCATCAGATGGAAATGATCCAGTGGCTTGAGGTCCTTTGATTTTCTCAGTCTCTATGAGAATGTTGGAGGTTGTAGCCCATAAGAATTTTTAGGGATTTTTTGTCTCCATCACTCACTGAGTCACTACATTCTGAATTTGACTCTTCAGTATCATCCGATGTGGCTGCCATCGCCTTTCCTTTATTTTTTCTATTTGGGCATTCAGTGGAAAGGTGCCCAAACTTTCGACAAGTGTAACATTGTGGTTCTTTGGACTTTCTACTAGATTTACCTGATAATGTTTGTTGTCCAACTGTTTTCCTTTAAATGATCGGCCACGGTTTTATCGAATAATTTTTTGAACCATTGAGCCAAAAGTGCCACTTCTTCATCTTCATTTTCCCTTTTACTTTCATACTCCTCATTAGTAGTGTGCTTGGAAGTTTTGAGGACAATATTTTTGGGTTTAGGAGTTTGCTTGAAGTGTAGTTCAAATGTTTGTAGGGAACCTACAAGTTCTTCTACTTTCATTTCATCCATGTTTCTACATTCTTCAATGGTTGTAACTTTCAAGTGGAACCGTTCCGGTAATGATCTCAGAATTTTCCTACAGATTTTTTGAACCAGAACTTTTTCTCCTAATCCACCCATGGAGTTGTAGATGATGTTCAATTTCGTGAAGAACTCCATGAAGGTCTCATGCTCTTCCATTTTGAGACTTTCAAACTGTGATGTTAGGAGTTGCAGTTTGGATCTTTTTACTGTGCTGGTTCCCGCATGAGTTGTTTCCAACAAGTCCCATGCTTCTTTAATTGTTCCACACATACCGATCTAATTAAAGACTTCTTAGGACATAGCACAGTAATTAGCAATCATTGCTTTTACCTCTACTGTTTGTTTTTCTTTGTCATGAGTAGACCACAACTCTTTAGATTTTTGTTTGGATATGGTTGTGCCATCATCATGTACTACCTGGTCAGTTGGGGGCACATATCCATTTTCAACAATGTCCCAAACATCATGATCCAAAGATCTCAGAAAGTAATGCATTCTAGCCTTCCAGTAAGCATAATTTGATCCATCAAATACAGGAGGTCTAGTTACAGATGAGCCCTCTACTTTGGCCATATTACCAACTTCAGTCAAGATCACTCTCTAGGCGGTGAAGCCCTTAAGAGAGACCTGCTCTGATACCAATTGAAATTGGGGTAATGACCGCTTTAATAGAAGTGGGAATATGCCAAGGTGTTTTAGAGGGGGGTGAATAGGACTTTTTAAAATTTTAGGATGATTTAAAAACTATCCACCCTATCCTGAATTAATATGTAAGTATCAGGATTTCTTCAATGTAACTCTAATGTCTTCTAAGACAAATAGAGGATCCAATCATAAGACTATTCAAAACATAAATAAGATGAGGAACATAGTTCATGACGGATGTGACAGTATGTGAGATGTGATTCTAATTAGTTCCAGGTAATCATGTAAGCATGCATTATGAGAACATTTAGAGAAATCACACAAGTATTAAAAGTAAATAGCAATCCCAAATACAGTCGTTTTCGTAGTGGTTCGACTATGTGTCTACTCCATTTCTGGCAGACGCACTCTACCCTTGAGTGTACCGGATGTCACTAACGGAGGTTTCAAATAAGGTTTACCTCAAACCAGTACAACCTACATAAGGCTGACTCTAGGACCTACACAAGGTACCTAACATGTCTCCACGAGATACAAGTTTATGCCCCACACAGGAGCAAGGGTCAACATACAACACCCAAATTTTAGGCCACATAGGCCAAGGATCCATATAAAGAACCTAGAGTTTATGCCCTACACAAGAGCAAAGGTCAACACATAATACCTAGGTTTTAGGCCACATAGGTCAAGGACCTAAGTTTATGATCACCAAGATTAATGGTCAACACAGCGCCCACATTTTAGGCCACACAGGCCAAGAATCCACACAAGGAACCTAGAGTTTATGCCCTACACAAAAGCAACGATCAATACACAACACCTAAGTTTTAGGTCACACAAGCTAAGGACCTACACTGAGGACCTAAGTTTATGCTCACCAAGAGCAAGGGTCAACACACAGCACCCACACATATTCTCCTACACAAAGGAATGATCAGTAGGGTCTCTGGACTCTAATGACTTACAGATAAGTAGATGAACCCTATTAAGCATGTTTCTGAAGATCTCCTCCTTTGTTGATGAAGAATCTTCATCTCTCTTGATTCGTGACACTTATGATGCTCCAACGTATGGTGATGGGTTGGGTCAACGTTATGTTAGTAATTACTCTATTAAATGATTAATTATTGGAGTGACAAAGTAATACCATGATCTATGCATTCAAGGAATCTCAGCTCAATGATTTGCCATTAAGGTGGTAGCTGAAGGATCCTTGAATGTGGAAGTTCATTCACCAATCCACTCTATTGAATATCAATGATGAGGGTGGATTGAGGAATGAACTCCCATGAGAGAAAAAGGTCTTAGGGTAGGTGATTTGAATTAAACACTCAAAAGCTCTATCTATTTTCTCTACAAACAACCTAAGGCAAACTCTCATTAAATAGGCAAAAAGTTCCAACGGAAATAAAAGAGTCATATTTTTTAACAAAGTTCGATATCATCGAGCAGGCTTCGATATCATCGAGCGTATACTCTCAATAGCGTTGAATGGCCGCTCGATGATACAAACTTAATCTGTCAAACGCTTTTGAACCTTTTTGCCAACTGATCGAGGATATGAACATGCTTCGATGTCATCGGATTTCGAACTCCGATTTCATCGACCCATGGTTTGATTCCTTGACATTTAAAAACATGAGAGCAGACTTGCCTTTGGAACTGAACATGCATCAATATGATTGAGAATTCCTCAATATCATCTGGTTTTGAATATTGATGATATCGATACCAGTTTCGATTCATCGATCTTTTCAAAGAATTTTCCTATAAATTCGCTGGACAGATTCGTGTCCCAATCCGATATCATCAAAGGGCCATTGATATCATCGAGATTTGAAATTTGAAGATATCTAGGCTTTCTTTGAGACATTGAAAATCACATGATTTTCGTTAACTGCTTACTGGACACAAACTGGCCAGATGTCGATTTTGTCGAGTCGTTTCTATGAACTCGAGATTTGAAAGTCGATGATATCGATTCTGTCATCGATTCATCGAGAATTTAGCCCAAGATTCATTTTGGTTGCTGGACATCTGAAGTCCTCATTTCGATAACATCGAGTGAGTATCGAGGACATCGATAACAGGGTTCGATTTCATCGTAGCACTTATTGATAAATCGACAAAGGCTGAAAACTTAGGGATTTTCCTGATTTTACAAAACAGTTTTCACACCTTAAACCCTATGTTGTTCTAACCATTTTAAAGAGTTTTATATACCTAGTGTTTTGGGACATGAGATGTGAGGCTAAGTTTACCTTGACAAGTTTGGGGCATACATCTAGTTGAGGCAGTCGCTTGAATGATCTTCCTATCGGGCTCACTTGTCTTGTTGACTCAACACTCATGCTAATTGACAAACCAGGGCACTTTCACTCTTGCTTTATACTGTTCTATGGTCATGCCACCTGGAGAAGCTCATACTTCTCATCTACCTTTCAACAACTCAAATATCAATAAAATGAATTTGAGGTTAGCACCTGATCAAACTGATAGGGATGCTGGAGAAGTTAGAGAAGAAGTTGGACACGAAGATGCGCTGCCAACTGAAGCCAATATGGAAGATATTTTTAATGATTTAGAATATGATGATGTTGAGGTTGATCCTGATTTTTCGCCTTCCGGTTTTGATGAGCGCCTTCACTCACTGGAAGAGAAGGTGGATGGACTTAAAATTTCCCAAGAAAAATAAATGAAGTATATACGTAAGTATTTTAGATGCATAAATAAGGGATTACACCAGATTGATCCATCCATTCCACCTCCCTCTTCATCTAGTTCTGATTAGTTTGTTTACTTTTGTTGGGATTGTAATACTTTACTTTACTTTGTTTGGTGACTCTGAATTTTGGACATGTTTAAGTTAGTTTGATGTTGATACTCCTATTATTATGGTTTAATTTGCTAACTTTCACACTCTTTCTTACTCTCTTCATTTATTAGCTTCCACATTTCACATATTTTTATCTTTTCTTCCTTTGTCATTTTATGACAAAAATGGGGAGAAATTGGGTATTTGATTGATTATATCTTAATCTATTTTATGATAATGTGGTTATTTAAATGAGATTTAGAGATGTGGATATGCATGGACTGTGTGGAAAGGAAATTTTTTTTTTTTATATAGAAATGTATATGTATATCTTAATACAGGTCTCTATTGAGCTTAAGTTTAAGGGCAGTTGATTGAGGGGGAGTTTGTGGTTGTTAGATTTTGTTTGAATTGAGTGAATCTGTGTATTAGAATTGGTTAATCTTCTATAAGTTGGTATTGTCACAAATTTGACAAAGGGGGAGATTGTAAGTGCTAAGTTGTATATCTAGCACCATAAGTTGTCAAATTTTGTTGTGCCAAAATACTTCAGTATGGTTGACTTGTTTTGATAGATGGAAAGTTCACCTTCAAGTTCAAATTGATGGGAAGTTCATCTTCATTCGAAGATGAGCGTGGTGTTATCTACATCGACGTTATATATGCTACAAGTACGCATGTTCAACTACAACAAAATAAGTTAAAGATCATCAAGTCGAGGTACTCAAGCTCAAGTGCATCATTACTTCAATCTTCAAGCTTATGTTAAAGCTCAAGATCAAGTCTCAAATTCGAGCTCAAGTACGCTACTTCAAGCTCAAGTACATTTGCTCAAGTTCGAGACAAGTTCAAGAATTCAAGGTCAAGCTTCATGTACTTCACAGTGTCCTATCTACCGAAGTGAGCGATGGTTCAATTTCAATACTCATATTTAAGGTATACATGACCCTAGAAAGACCTTAGGATTAGGTCATTAACATTGCATATTTAATTTGGATCAGTGTACTTAATTTAGGCTTTGCTTCGACTAGTCCTAGTCTTGCTTCGACTAGTCCAGGTACTGGCTCGACCAGTCTAGATTTAAATTCAAAATTTTAGAATTTCTGGTAGGTCCTCGACCAGTCGAGTACCCTGCTCGACCGGTCGTGGAGACTGGTTCGACCGGTCGAGTGTGACTCGACTCGAACACCAACAACGCGATTTTTATTCACTCGATCAGTTGAGCTGGCCACTCGACCAGTCGAGGGTTTGTTTTATCCGATCACACCAAAATTTTTGAAATTTCGTTCAGCTAGGACCAGTTGATCCGAACCCAGGACCAGTTAAGTGAACCGATTTGCAGCGACATTTCTCAGAATTTATCATTCATTTCAAGCCAATTCAAGCCACCACTTTGAGGGATAAGTCCCCACTATTGAGAAGCTATTGTGAGGTATTTTAAATTTATTTTAGTAGATTTTTGGTTATTTAATTTCTTAAACTCTTGATTTCATTCTATTTAATTTAAAAAGTGGATTTTGATTTAACCCTTTATGAGATCCAAGAAATTGAATCCAAGTAACCAAAGGTTGGATTTAATTTAAAATTCATTTAGACCTAGAACCCCTTCTTCTGTGAGATTGAACATTAAACATTATCATCTACAAAGAAGCAGTTCTATTGGCTACGTTAAAGATCTTTCTTCAGATAAGTATATTTCATTTATTACTTTGTGGTTTGTAAGATTGCCAGAAAATCTTTTAATTTGGTTTTGACTGAGATAGCCAAAAAATCTCGGTGTGTGGGGTTTTTAATTGTGATAGTGAAAAGGCCGAGCTAAGAGTCCTAGAGGGAAGGGGGGGGGGGTGAATAGGACTATGCCAAATTAAAATTTAAATGTGAAATAAGAAAGAAATAAATAAAGATAGCACTTATTAATTCCAAATAGCGGAAATAAATAGCAACCTCAAATGCACAGGTATTGAGAGGTTGATACAGATGTTGTTCTAAGGACAACCTTACATAAAAAACCAAAGGCTTATGGTAGGACAACCTGATTTCTAGAATGGTTTGTGTATTAAAGTCCCAAACTAATACAGAGGAATAAAGAATTAAACAGAAATAAATATCTACTGCTATTACAACATTCACCACATGTGCAGAAAATAAATTTCAACATTCACACACTTAGGCACATTCAACTATCCACCACAACACCAGAAATTATAGTGGTTCGCTTGTGTGTACACCAATTGTTAGAAAACAGCCACACAACTACTCCACTCCCAATATCCTCACCCACAGGATATTGGCTTTCACTATGAAATAGGTTTTTCGAGGTTTACCCAAAACCTTCACAATTGTGTTTTCAAAGGGCTACCACAATTAAAAACCCCACTCACTGAGATTTTCTGGTTATCTCAGTCAAAACCAAAAATGAAAGATTTTCTGGCAATCTTACAAACCAAATACAGAAAATTGAAATGTACTTATCTGAAGATTCTTCTTTTGATGAAGCCCGATAGAACCAATTCGATGTAGACGTTCAATGTCCAAACTCACATATGAAAGGGTTCTTAGATCTAAATGATTTTTTAATTGAAATAACCTAGGCTAGCTTGATTTGATTTTGATCTCAAAAAGGGTAAAATCAATATTACCTTTTTAAAAGAAATAAAATTGAATAGAGATCACAAAATTAAATGCAAAAAAGCTATTAAAAGAATCTTAAATACTAACCAATTAGCTTCTCGAATGTGGGGACAAGTTTTCTCAGAGTTGAGACTTAAATATCTTGGAATGAATTGAAAAACTCTGAAAATCGTCCTCAATTTATAGGCAAAAATACTATTCACTTGACTAGCTTAGTGGTCAGCTCGATTGGTCGAAGGACCAACAACATTTCAAAATTTCTAGCCCGATAAGATAAGATCGCTATTCGACTGGTCGAGTGGGACCTAGAAATGTTGTTGGACTTTGAGTCAAGCCTGTTCGACTGGTCGAGCAATGTTCACTCGACTCGTCCAGCAGTCTCTAGGACTAGTCGAGGGTCCAACAAAAATTCCAAAAATTCACAATAAACCTTAGACTGGTCAAGAAAATTGTTAGACTGGTCGAGCCAATACTTAGACCAGTCGAACCATGACTAGGACTAGTCAAAAAATGACCTATAAAATTATTAAATGACCTATGATATAAATGCAAATTGCATGACCTATCCTAAGGTCAATCTAGGGTTAAAACAAACCTTATTTGTGAGATGGAATCATCACATATCATTCTCTTGATGTAGTTGAAGCTTTAAGACTTGATCTAGTACTTGAACTTCTTGATGATGTTCTTGAGTCTCTTGTTCTTATACTTGAACTTCTTAAACTTGAATTTCAACTTCTTGTTCTTGTATTTGAACTTCTTGATCTTGTACTTGAATGTAGGCAAGGATGACATAAAATTGATCTTACAGTAACGGCTACACAAGATACAGATTCCAAGAGGTTTTAGCACTACAAAATTTGACAATCTTAGGAGCTAGATAAGATAGCATTTACAATCTCCCCCTTTGTTAAATTCGTGACAAAACCAAATAAATAAAAATATGCATAATACGCACAGTAAAGAATCATGCATCATACATGCACAATAAAGAATCATTCACCAGTTAAAAACTGGTCAGCAAAAATCAGCAAACCAATACTCCCCCTTAATACATTACTCTATAGAATCCAAGAGAAGAGAAGAAATTAAGAAATTTGCTACCTAAACCACTTCTCCACATCTTTAACATCCAATCTCATTATGAAATAGGCATACCAACACAAATTCTCCCCCCTTTTTGTCACAATATGACAAAGGAAAGAACCAAAAATGATGATGGAAGTAATAAGAGCAACGAGTAATGAGAGTAAGAAGTTCAAGATAACATAAATATTGTCAAGAAAACCATTCAAGCATGTCCATAATAATAAGAAAACATGTCCAAGCATATAAAGTCAAGAGAAATCCAAGAATAAAAGTTATTATAAATTAAAAATTCAACACTAATCTGAACCAAAAGAAGGAGCAGGTATGGAAGGATCTATTTGATATAGTCCCTTTTTAATGCACCTAAGATATTTATGCATGTATTTAAATTGAGTTTCTTGGGACACATGCATACCCTCTACCTTTTCCTCAAGGGAACGCAAACGTTCATCAAAATCAGACAGTTGAAAGTTAGGATCACCTGCAGAGTCTGATTCAATCTCATCAAATATGTCATCCATATTGACATCATTTGGAGGCAAAGCATCCTCCTCTTCATTTGCTTCAGCTGCTCCTCCAGCACCCACATCAACTTGGCCTGGAGCCAATATCAAATTCATCTTATTAATGTTCGAGTTGTTGAAGGGAAGATGGTGAATGGGAGCTTCTCCAACAGGCAAAGCCATAAGACTATGGGTGACTAATATAATCATAAGATAGTAAAATGGTATGATACTATGACCTGGATGGAGATGGAACTGAATCATGATGTAATAAGTAAGTGATGGAAGACACACAGAGACACCAGTAACAATAGAGTGAAGAATGCAGGCCATGAAAGTAGTGAGCTCAGTCTTGTTACTAGATCTAGGATAGACATTAGAAATGAAAATTCGATGAAGAACCCTGTATCTGGTAACATAAACTTGGAAGCGAGCGCATTCCCAGAGCTCCATTCCGCATTCATGTTGCATAGAACTCTAGTGAACAATCTTTTCTCAGATTCAGACGGTTTTGCTACAAGACTATTAATGGGAATACCATCATCATTGACTGGAAAATCCATCAATCCAAAAATTAAGTGACGATCCACATCAATTGGAATTCTCTGGTTGTAATTCTAAACATTAGATTCTCAAAAGAGAAGTCAGTTATGCAAGCATACATGGCCCGCGTAAGGGAATGGTATGCCCGACCGCCCCAATGTAAAATGTTATCCCATCCTACATATTGAAGGAGAGGAATAATGTCAAATGGTGTCAAATGATCAGTGTTAACTATCCGTTCAACTATCACGTTGCGTAAGCGAATATCCTGCATATACTCGGGATCATCTTCGGGTGACCGAAGATGGCGCACCGTGATAGGAGCGGAACAAGAAGAAAAGGGACCATGAGATCCTTTCTTCTTATTTCTACTCTCTATTATAGCAAGAAAAACAAGGAATACAAGGAATGCAAGAGAGGAAAGAAGGGTTTCAAGAAAATCAAATTTTTCGTTAGAAAACCCAACAAACCACCATAAACCTTGAAATAAACAACAAAACTAAGAAAATGGAAGATTAAAGAACTCAAATTTATAAGGAAATTGAAAATGATGCACTAACCAAAGAGGAATCGAAGATGGGTTCGACCGGTCGTGGTAGGGCTTGTTGGAGAAGAACCAAGTGAAGAAAAAGGTGTTTTTTCCCAAATAAAAGGTAAAACCCAAGTTCCATGACTAGTCATGTACATACTTGACCGGTCGAGCCATGACTGGTCGAGTGTGTACTCGACTGGTCGTGCACCACATAAAATTTACAATTTTGCATCTATTTAAATTTTAAAAATTTTAAAATAATAAATATGTACATTATGATACAAATAGGCACAAATCATCAGTTCATATTGCACATACCAAGATCAAATTTCAACTTCGCAAACCTGTTTTTGTCGAGTGATTTTGTGAATATGTTTGCAAGTTGATTCTCAGTTTGAATATATTCCAATAAAATTATCTTGTCTTCCACCAATTCATGAATATAATAATATTTAATGTAAATATGCTTGGTTCGTGAATGCTGAATTAGATTTTTAGAAATATCAATTGCAATTGAATTATCACAATATAAAACCATAGATTCTTGCATAATTCCGTAATCGCTTAGCATTCTCTTCATCCACACAAGATGAGTGCATGCATTACTAGCAACAATATATTCAGCCTCAGTTATGGAGATCAATACATAACTTTGTTTCTTACTTAGCCAAGAATCCAAACAGTTCCTGACATAGAAACAACCATTGTTGATCGATTTACGATCATCAATGTTACCAGCCTAATTAGCATCCGTGTAACTAGCTAATTGCACACTAGTATCATGTGGATACCAGAGACCAAGATTAACTGAACTAGCGACATATCAAAAAATGCGCTTAACAACAATTAGGTGTGACTCTTTAGGGTCCGATTGATATCTAGCACAAATTCCTACACTAAAAGCAATATCAGGTCTTCTCGCAGTTAAATAAAGTAAACTACCTATCATACTGCAATACAACTTAGGATCCACACTCTTACCTGTTGAATCCTTAGAGAGTTTTAGAGTAGTACTCATTGGAGTATCAAAATTTTTCCTACTCTCAAATCCGAGCTTTTTAACTAAGTTTAGAGTATATTTGGTTTGAGAGATAAAGAAACCATCAGGGAGCTATTTGACTTGCAACCCTAGGAAATAGTTTAGTTCTCCAACCATGCTCATTTCAAATTTAGATTTCATAAGATCTGCAAACTCAACAGTCATGTCAGCACAGGTAGATCCATAGATAATGTCATCAACATAGATTTGTACTATTAGTATATGATCATTATGTTTCTTAACAAATAATGTTTTATCTACACTCCCCATTACAAAGTTATGACTTAGTAGAAATTTAGTCAACTTTTCGTACCATGCCTCGGGATCTTGTTTCAAACCATAGAGTGCCTTTTTCAGGCGATAGACATGATTAACATGCTTAGGGTCTTCAAAACCCTTTGGTTGTTCAACATACACTTATTCATGCAAATTGTCATTTAAAAATGCACTCTTTACATCCATTTGATATATTTTGAATTTTTTAAAGTACACAATGAATATAAATAGTCTGATTGATTCAAGACAAGCTACTGGGGTAAAGGTCTCATCATAATCAATGTCTTCAATTTGAGTGTACCCTTATACAACCAGCCTAGCCTTATTTCTAATAATATTACCAAGTTCATCAGATTTATTTTTGAAAATATATTTTGTTCTGATAATGTGTTTATCTTTTGGTCTTGGAATTAAGTACCAAACGTCATTTCTAACAAACTAATTGAGTTCTTCTTGCATTGCTACAATCCAATTTTCATCAATAAGGGCTTCTTTTACGTTAGCTGGTTCTATCTGAGATGTAAAGCATACGTAGTTGCACATATCTTCTAGTTATTTACGAGTGCGCACACCAATAATAAGGTTTCCAAGGATTTGATTAGATAGATGGTTTTTAACTGTCCGCAGTTCAGTGTTATTTTAACTAGATGAAGAGTCTGGTTTTTCAAATAAAAGGACTTCATCATTTTCTGAACTTGAGACAGGTGTATTCAAGTGATCATCTATAACCACATTAATGGACTCTTGAATTACACCAGTCCTTGTTAAGAACCCAATATGCTCGACTATTCACAGCATACCCTAAAAATATCCCTTTATCACTTTTGGTGTTAAATTTATCCAGATTTTTTTAGTCACGTAAAATGTAGCACTTGCTACCGAAAACTCGAAAATATTTGATAGTAGGCTTCTTATCAAACCACATTTCATAAGCCGTTTTACTATTTGATTTTCTAGTATAAACGCGATTAATTATATAACAAGCAGTATTTACAGCTTCAGCCCAAAGAATTTTAGGAAGTTTCATACTATTTAGCATTACAATTGCCATTTCTTGAAGCACTCTATTTTTCCTTTCCACTACCCCATTTTGTTGTGGTGTTTTGGGCGCAGAATATTCATGTGATATTTCCTGGTCACTGTAAAATTTCTCAAACTTTCTATTTTTAAACTCAGAACCATGATCACTACGGATCTTAGTGATTTGTGATTCTTTTTCAGCTTATATACGTTTAAGTACCCTTTTTACTTCATCGAGAGTTTCTGATTTCTCTCTTAAGAAGACTACCCAAGTATACCTGGTAAAATCATCTACAATCACCAGAATATACTTCTTGCCACCTCGACTCTCCGTTCTAGTTGGTCTAATGAGATCCATGTGGAGAAGTTTGAGTGGTTTAGATGTGGCTTTGGAGTTCACCTTTTTGTGAGCACTCCTGATTTGTTTACCAATCTGGCACTCACCACATATTTTATCCACTTTCTTTACTCTGGGTAGACCTCTTACCAATTCATTTTTGCTCAATCTATACAAGTTGTGGTAGTGTACATGTCCTAGGCGCTTATGCCATAATTCAGTCTCATCGGTTTGGACCATGTAACACGATAGCTTAGATGAGCTTGAATCGCTAACAATGTAGCAGTTCTCAGAAGTTCTGCGACCAGTTAATATTACAGAACCATTCTTATTTAAAATTTCACACCCTTGGTAAGTAAATTTTACACTATGATTATTATCACATATTTGAGAGATGCTTAATAGATTATGTTTTAAACCTTCTACATATAAAACATTCTCAAATAGAGGGAGGTTAAAGAGTTGAACCGTACCTTGGCCAACAATTCTACAGTTACTACCATCATCGAATGTGACTGAACCATTAGTCATGTCTTTAAGACTGGTGAACAGACCTTTGTCACCTATCATATGTCTAGAGTAACCACTATCTAGGTACCACTTTAAATGGCTCGTAGCTTTGAAAGCGGTGTGGGTAACTAAACAAGCAACCTTAGGGACCCATTTCATTACAGTTTTGGGTTCAGAAGTATAGTTGGTCTTCTTATATTTATAGTTGTTATAAGTCCTACCCACTGAGTTGGATTTTAAGAGATCCTTAAGAAAGTCAACAATTTTCTCAGTTAAAGGATAATGATTCTGATTTTTATAGTTGATATGGTTGCTTTTAGGTTTTAAGGTCTGAAAAGTTTTATTATTTTTAGAATTATTTTGATTCAAACTTTTCCCTTTTGAGTTAGAAGACTCCCCTTTAACAAATTTAGGTGGAGTATTCTTATATTTGGGAGGAATACTTTTAACATATCCCAATCTAGATTGGATTTTAAGTTTTCAACTTGGGACATTTTGAAATCTAAGTCGCACCTAGTTTTTTCAAAGCAATCCGAAAAGTGTGATTTTTCTAAGACTAGATTATCAAAATTCTCTTTGAGTTTTGAAAACTTTTCTTTCTGAAGTTTTAACTTTACAGCTATTTTACAACTTTCCCTGTATAGGGCATCATAAGCATCTTGAAGGTCTTCTTCATTTTCATGGTCACTACCCAGATTTTCTTCACTGGTTGAATCATCATTATCTAAGAAGGTGAATTTGGCTAGAGTCATTAGGCCTTTAACATCATTAGGCGACTCGATTTCAGAATCTTCTAACTTAGAAGAGACTTCAGAGTAGGAAGATTCATCCCATGTAGCCAACATACCTTTCTTTTTAGAGTTGTCCTTCTTAGGACATTTGTTTGCTAGATGCCCATATTCATGGCAATTGTAGCATTGGTTGTCTTTTAGAGATTTCCAATTTTTAGATCTAGGTCTTTTCTTTTCAATAGTTTTTTGCAAATCAACCCTCTTTTTACTTTTGAAAATCTTGTAAAACTTTTTGCCTAAAAGAGCCATATCATCTTCAGAAGTTTCTAAATCAGAATTATTACTATTTTCATCAGAAATAATTTTAGAAGACTTGAGGGCGATTGACTTACCTTTGGGGGCCTTAAAATTTAACTCATAGGTTTGAAGAGACTCAACAAGCTCTTCTACCCTCATATTATCTGTATCACGAAGTTCCTGGATCGCGGTCACTTTTGAATTGAACTGATCAGGCAATGAGCGCAGTATCTTTGCGTAAACTTTACATTCTGGGATCTTATCACCAATACCCCACATAGAGTTGGCAATGTCATTCAATCTTATATAGAAGTCCATGACAGTTTCACTTTCTTCCATAGGTATTTCCTCAAATTTAGTTGTGAGGATTTGAACTTTAGATTTCTTGACAATTGTAATGTCTTGGAAAAATCCGTATAAGGACCCGAGTACCACCTCAGGCAAAAATTCCCAAGGACCATACTCTGTAAAAATTAGACAAAAATTTAGTTAAGTACTAAACTATATAATCAATGGATTTGGCTCAAACCATTATCTATACAAATGCCAAGACCCAAAACCATCAAAATCACTGACTCAGCACTAAAAAACCTAGGAGAAATCTCAAAAGTCGGTTGCTCTTGGAAGCACATTGAAACTCCGTATCGGACCCGGACCGCATGTCGAAAGTCCGATGACCGCGAAACTATAAGGTTATGACCATCTTATTGGGCTTGACAACCTTTGTGGGAATCGATCCCAAATAGTACCCAGAAACGCACAACTTGAGCTCTGAGCGAAGTGTGTGAGAAATATGAATATCTTTAGAAAATAAACTAGAACTTAAGTAAATTGGGACGTTCGCTAGTAGGCAAAATTGAAGATTTCAGTCCGTCAGTTTCTGACCGAACTTCACCCATAGATCAGGGAAATTTCCCTGCACATATCTATGTACTTGTTGCCCTGATCGAGTGATAATGACTGTTGATTTGACATGGGTCCTCCACAGTCGATCCATTAATCCGATCATACCGAAATCATAATCTAGCTTGGATCTATCATCAGGGAACTTGCTCCATGCTGTATGTGAGTAATGGACCTCCAGATGAGCCCCGTCTGCCCGAAACAGACACCCTTTGGCTATAACCTAAGTATACCATGGCCTTGGGGCCATTGACATCAGTTCTGGGCCTATTTAAAGGCCTTAAACCACCCCATTCTCATTCCATACGAATTTTTCTGACCCTAGGAGAGAGAAGAGAGAAAAGAGGAGAAAAGTGTGAGGGAAGGAAGAGAGATCCTTGGAGTTTGCTGCAGTGATTCTTTCCTGCTACTCCACACGTTGAATCACCTTTACATCTAGCTAACCGATCCATTTCAACTATGACTTGGGTAAGAAATCCTAACCCTAATCTTGCTTTAGAAAGTTGTATTGAGTAATCGACGAAATAGCTAACTTATTTCATGATTTAGGTACCCGTTGTTTTGTATTGGGAACGTAGGATTTGAACCGCGTTCGAATCAAGTATTCCGATGAAAGGTGCGGACTATAAACGTTTAGGTTATGGTTTTCAAGGCTTTCAATGTCAGCAATGATTTATGTATGACTTGATTGCTGCCATATGATCTTAGTTACGACATTTTTGATAAATTATACATGTGTGAACTATGTTGAATATGAGATGCATTCCATGTGTTTGTTGAAATGTTTGAATGAGTGTAAAATCCTGATTTGTGCTTGTCATGATTTCTAATATAAGATTCATGTATGTTATGTGCTTTATAACCTATGTTGTGTAGGAAATTGTTATAGTTCATGTCATAACTAATCTAGTCTATGTATTTAGTAATGTACAGTCTAAGTGTTTGATAAAATGTCTGAATGAGAAATTTTTGATGATTTGTATTTAATAAGGGTATTGAGATAGGATTCTCAATTTCCTTATCTATATGTATATCTTCCTTCATGTAATCATGATTTCGATTACGCAATTTATGGATGAAATGCAAATACTTGGTAACATGTTCAATGTGTTTGACAAAATGCTCAAATGAGAAATGTATTTGAATTGTTTGTTAAATGCTGTTATGATTTTCACATGTGTCTGCCTATTACACTTGAGTAAGTTTGGGGCCATAACCTAGCCCAGGCAATCGGTAACAATTCCCATTTGAGTGGCGGAATTAGTCTCCCCACATTTGATACGTTTGGTGAATCCGGGTTGTACGACGATTGTCGACAGTGGTTAAGCCACATGGAGTGTTTATGCATTCCATGTCGATTAATTTAGTGTGTACTCTTACCAACCAAACTTATCTAACAAAATAGATTGGCCTATTCTGTGTTTACCATGTATGGACATCCCTTCTTGAATCAAAGGTACCACTTACTAATGTAAAGACCCGTTTCAACCATAGTACCTCGATCCGCTAAGACTCATGAGCCGGGCATAGTGGAATGGGACACCGTGGTCGAGCTGTCGGCCTACGCTGGGGTGACGAGCCTCCCCGTAGTGACCAGTGAGTAACCCAAACTCGTGAGTCGAATATGGTGGTATGAGACACTGTATTCGAGCTGTTGGCCTACGCTAATGTGACGAGCTTCCCTGTGGTGACCTTGAGTAAAAACACTTGAATTTGCCTATCCACTACTTTCATTAGGAGTGATGCCCTACAACTTACCTATCGTATATGATTAACTAGGATTGACGACCCTAGATCGATCCTTCAGTTTGGGTTAATGATATAAAGGGAGGTACGTTAGCTTCCCAAATCTGCTGTATGAATAAGCCTAATTAAGTACTTGGCTAATACGACCATGCACCGCATTGCATATGCTTTGGCGAGGAAGGGCACGTTTAGGGAGTTTGTCATGCACGAATGATTGATGAAGTAGCTTGTGAGGGAGCTTCATGCGAGGGCATGCATCATTACAACATACCATCCCTGTATTAACAAGAGTACTTAGGATATGATTGTTGTACTACTTTATCATTACTGCTTGATTGAATTGATAACATGTTAACCTTTACCTTATAGTACCACTGAGTTGATCACTCACTCCCACTCTGGGACGGTGTTTTAAAACACCAATCAGACTCTGTTGTAGATGCAAGTGATGACGGAGTCTATACATCCGAGATGGACTTCTTTGATGAGGTGTTCTCCTATGTACAGCTATCAGGCGAGTCTATGTAGACCTTATCCTGATTCCACGGGATCACAGGGATTATATGGATTAGTCAGACATTCACATTTTGACATTTTGTATATTTTAAAACAAAACATGTATATATTTAGCCCGGTAACACACTCATACTCTGGAGTTTGTGAAACACGTATATACTTTATATATCTATCTCAATCTTCCACTTGCTTAATTACATTAACTCTGGAGTATGATATGCTGATTTAGTATAATCCCTCTCATGTTTAATACACTAATATGGATAATAATTAAACATCATTATCTATGTTGCATAAGTGATGCGTTGGATCTTGGGAGTTGAGCTTTGCTCGACCCTTGAAATTCAGGGCATTACAAGTTGGTATCAGAGCATGATTTGGACTAAACTGGACCTGGGTTATGGTAACACGCGCACTCTGATGCACTTTGACTTAGGAGGGGGCGATAAAATGTAGAAATGATCGTAGGATCCCAAGGTTTTGCCGACGGGCGAAATTGATCATTGTAGTGTAGTTGTACGCGTTCGAGAACATGTAAAATGATCTTAGTCCCTTTTCTACCATCAATCGACGGATTTTAAGTATAATTCGACAAATCCCAAACTTGAAACAAATAAAAAAGCATGAATACACACTTCTTGGACCGAGAAAACACATCACAAGAGCGTAGGGGCCCAAAGCACAATTTTAGGTGGGACCCAAGGGGTTCCCCGCACATTTTCGACACCTCGGGAGGGGGTGGCCACCACCTCTGGGTGGAGGCATCGCCAGCAGCCCAGGGGGACAGCAGTACTACCCGCCTCCACAGTGGGCCACGGCGTGGAGGCATCGCCGGCATGCCCGTGGATCCGGCGGCCCGCTGCCCTCCACACATTCATGTGGGGCCCTCCCACGTGTGGGACCCTTTTGTTCTACCCTTTTTACCCCCCGAAACCCATTTCACACCATTTCAAACCCTCTAAACCCCTCCAAAATCCCATTTTCTCTCTCAAATCTCTCTTCCATATACATAAAGCTTCATCTTCTTCCACATCTTGCACCCATCTCCACCATTTTCTCAAAACCCTTTCTTATAACTCTCTACCTTCCTTATTTCTACCTCTCTGAGCACAAAACCTACATCTTTGTGTCTCATAACTCTCAAACTTCCCAAATCCACCTCATTCTCAAGCTTTTTCAACTCTATGGCTCTCTTTGAGCTTGTCACTGCCATCTTTCCATCTCAATGCTCCTTTCCCTTATGGGAAAGAGAAGAGTGGCCTCGGATGAGGCCGGGCCAAGCAATCCCACCGGCTCGAGGAAGTAGGCGAGTGCCGTGGCTACTACAAGTGCCGAGCGAGAGAGAAGAATGAAACGGGACCTCGATCCTCGAATTTCGTTGGAGATATCACTACTGGTGGGTGCCAAACTGACAGGTTCCGTAACTGCAAAGTTATATTTGAAGCACATGTTGATGAGAAATTATTTAGACTGTATCCAGTGATGGACCTTCTGTTGGAGGCTAGGTGGGGTCCCATATTTGAAGGCAAGTCTCATGCAAGTGAAGGCACTGTCTGAGCCTTCTATGGCCACATACAGAACCCACTACTGGATCCTCCTCAGTTTACTATCCCCTTGGGGAGGTAAGAAGCCATAGTCGATGTAGATGTGATGGCTTGTATCATAAGAATTGAGCGTGGTGTGGTACATGCTAGTGCATCTCGTCTCACTAGTGTACAAGAGAGATATTGCCGCACGTGGTTTCTTTGTGGCCGACTGGCTCATTGGAGGTGAGGCAATAGCCTCCGATATATTAAAATGATGACAATCTTCCACCTACTCCACCACATATGCACATACAACATGTACCCTTGGTGGAGCAATTGTACAGAATGCACTCGTTTGATGGTGGACTTCCCGTATATAGCTGGACAGGGAGATAAGCTGTGTCTGCCTACTTTCACCCTGACACAAATAATCAGGACCGCATACTCTACTCGGGGTGACGCCTCACTCCCATTCGCCGACTTATCTACAAGATTGCTCGTAATTTCAGCTTCAGGCTAAACATGGATAATCTTGCACCCATCCACTTCATCAGTGAGACTACACTCAACAATATGGGAATCGGCCCTAGGCAACGTCAAGCCTGACTCGATGAGTATGGGGATGAAATAGAAGAAGAAAGTGAAGAGGAAGAAAGAAGTGAAGAAGAGGAAGGAAATGAAATAGAGAAAGGCAGTGATGAAGAGGGAAGTGAGGAGGAAGAGCAGGAAGAGGAAGAGGAGGCCTAAGATTCTGATGGGGGCCCTCCTTTTGATGCACATGAGGACCGCCATGATCGGGCTACCTTAGAAGCTTGCATGGCCAAAATTGAAGAGAACCAGGCCGCCCTGAAGCAGGAACTCAAGGAGAATCAGGCCTACCTAAAATAAAAATTCAAGAGAATGTCTCGCACGCTGAATGTGAGACCTGTATCCTAGTCCGTATCGTTCCGTAGGCTTCCGCTGCCCTCCTGGTCAAATTCCGACAACCCGTGACTTGTATCCGACATTTGCGCGTGATCATGAGTCGTATCCTGTATTCCAGAGTCGTCTCGACCCGAGACTTGTACTCTTGCTACCGCGCCATCGCTCGGTTCCGACGCCGCATCTCACGCGCCAATGCAATACTTGAGCCAGGAGATGTGGGCCCGCATTCAGTTTGAGAAAACGTTGCACGTTTACAATCCCAAGAGAATCTCTACAATATGTCAAATCAATCAAGTACATGTCACATCACCCAAAAATAAACCAAAGTCAACTCTCTCTCTCTCTCCACCCATCCCTTTTCAAGTACACCCGGTTGAGGCACGAAAAATATCTCATTGTAGTGGTCAGAGAATTCCATGATACAGATCTTTTCTTGGGTTGCATAATCTGTATTTTGGTAAAAATCCATGTCCGGGGGTATTTTGATAAAAATCCATGTTTGGGGGTATTTTGGTAAAAATCCATGAGGAGGAAAGGAGAGAAGAAAAGCGGTGGTCGTACCGACTCAACCTCTCGAGTTAACTTGTCAGGCATCAAATTGGGCCACATCAAACCTCTGTTAACGTATAAAACCCTCCACCCTCTTACGTTGTAAATTATATTTGATCATCTAATTAGATGTTGTAGCTATTAAGCTTGTATCTCTCAAACCTTGACCTTAGTTAGAGTGTGGGTCAAAGCCCACTAGATGATATGACCAAGATCCCAACGTTGGTCCTAACTATAAATAAATTGTATACCTTTGAGCTAGCAAGTCGACTATGGTGAGTCGACACATTTTTTTCCCAAACTAAAGTAATTCGATTTACAATTATCATCCTTACTACTATTACCATGATAAATTTTAATATAGATATGACTAGCTATTAATGGACTATTTATGCTAATATTAGTTATTATAAATAAAGTTATAATTATTAGATATTTATATCCCATTCATTACTCAGAAATATTTCCATTAATAGCAGGACATGCCATGTACGACCATCATAATGATTATTATTACAATGATGAACTAATATTAATTATATCATTAATGTTAATAATTATGTTATAGTTAGTGAGGTAACATTTCAATTAATTATACCTTAGCTAGAATTCAAACCCTAAGACCTAGCCTAGACCTAAACTCTAGGATAAAATCCTAGAGCTAAGTAACCTAAACTCTAGGTTGAGACCCTAACCCTAAAAAAAAAATGTGTAAGCTTGGGTCTAATTGTACAACTTTGCAATTGATTCCAAGGAAGCACGCATTTTTAGCGATGGTGCAGGCGATTCAAACATATGGTGAGGACTCACCCTTTGAGATTCCCACTTAAATTCATTAACCAATAAATGATGCATTAATCCTTTCCATTCAGTATCTCCTAAGTTAGTTGAATTCGCTACTTAACTTATTATGTGAATATGTGAATATGATAATGTGATGCGCACCTGATTCCTATGGTAGGTAATGAACATATCTATTTAATTATAACATGCATAAACAATTTGGTGATAGCATGCTATCTTTAGTTGTACATTGTTAATTAACTATATGTTGGTCAGTTGTGATTGAGTGATGTAATGAATGAACCTGTCCCGAACTCACCAGCTTGCGGCCCATATATCACACCTTGCCTTACATGGCTATGACCGTATACTCACCCTACGTGGCTTGGATCGTTTATTTGCCCTTTATGGCTTTGATGGGTCGTTGGTGCCCTTTTGTGACTTGATGGTTATATTCGCATATCTTGTTGGTTTCCTAGCCATCTTGGGATGTTCAGTCATACCATGATTTCCGGGTGGAGCGGGTGTTCGTTAAGTAATTTCTTAGCCATCTTACGGTGTTCACATACGATATGATTTCTGGATGGTTTAGAGTTTAGGTATTGTTTGTCTCTTCATCTTGCGGTGTTCAGTCATACCTTGATTTTCGGGTGAAGCGGTGTTCGCTTAGCAATTTCTTAGCCATCTTGCGGTGTTCACGTACGATATGATTTTTGGGTGAAGTAGATGTTTGTATGTTGTTTACCTAGCCATCTTGTGGTGTTTAGTCATACCATGATTTTCGGGTGGAGCTGAAGTAGCTTATCAATTTTCTAGCCATCTTGCGATCTTCACGTATGATATGATTTTCGAGTGGTCTAGAGTTTGTATGTTGATTGTCTCTTCATCTTATGGAGTTCAGTCGTACCATGATTTCTGGGTGTAGCTGAAGTTCGCTTATCAATTTTCTATCCATCTTGCGTAGTTCACGTACGATAGGCTTCTCGGGTGAAGTAAAGGTTTAAAGGTTGATTTTCTATTTACCTTACGAATTTACTTGTACGATGATTTCTGGATGGAGCTAATGTTCGCTTATCGATTTTCTAGCCATCTTGCGGAGTTCACGTACAATGTGATTTTGGGTGTAATAGGAGGTCTTATGATTGAGTGTTTGATTTTCTGGTTGTATTCCATTATATTGTGATTGCTATTATATTCTGCTTATGATGAGATTCTGTTGATTTGCTAAGTCTTTGAGGATATGTTCATGATTATAAAGCGTCTTATTTAACATATCCATTTTCATGACTTGCGATTTATATTGGATTATGAATGATGAGTATGTAATCTTAGAGCGTGCTCCTCCCTATGATAGCCATTGACATTATCAAACCGTAATAGTTGATGCAAGTGTAGAGCGAGTCGATGACGTTCACTGGGTCGCCAGAGGAGACCGGTTATCTGGGGAGCTAGGCAGGGTCCCTGTAGCCCTTATTAAGTTCCACCATTACATGATAGTTTTTTGGTTTTTGTTATTAATGAACTTTCTATTTGGGATTGTATAAGTCTTGTATGGGCGCTACATTTGGAATTTTGTAATGATCAGAATATTTTTATACAACGCACGGTTTAATCTAGCTTCGCTGTTGTTAACTCTAATTAATGATAAACGGTTCAAATTTACACTGGATTTTATAAGCTAGCACTTGGATTTTTGGGAAACGGGTTATATACTCGGGTCCTGAAAACACAGGGCATTACAGCCCTTAAAGCTTTCTATAAGCTTATGCACGATGGATGCGTGCAAGTGACGTTAGGTCGTAGTAGCGTTGAGCTTGGAGCATGCAGCTGTCTTCTAGATCTTTGATTTTTGATATATGTATTTTCCTTTCAGCACTGTATTCAAATGTTTATATTAGTGGATATGTGATGATGATGTTGCCGTTGTGATTTGGGTAAATTTGTGGTTATGCTTATTACGAGTTAAATGTACGTTGGAAAATCTTCCTTGTAGGATCCCAGGATCGGAATCTGACATATGGGCATTGGGAGCCGAGAATGGGGGTACTACGGAGGTTGTCAGCATCAGATTCAGCTATCGGGAATTTTGTGAGCCCAGTTTCCGAGTTTGGAGTGTGACACCCTAGCCTAGCTAGGATGATGTCATCTCCATGATAGGTTGTAGAGATTTTTCTCTACCAGGAAATCTTGGTCCCACAACATGCAATCAATAGCCGGGATAATGCACGGGTCGGATCTCTTAGTCTAGGTATTGGATTGACGTACGAGACGCGGTCGCTATGATACAGGTTTCGGGTCAAGTTAACTCGGATTTAAAGGATGCGACTTAAGGTCACGCACAAATGCTGTTTACAGGTCGCGAGTCGCCAGAATTCGACGGGGAGGATAGCGAGATCCTAAGAAACAACGAGATATTAGGACACAGCCTTACATTTTCGAATGCTAAACATAATTGGGTTTCTATACTTTAAATAGGCTTAAGTTCGACTAGTCTAAACCTTAGTTCGACTAGTCTAGGCTTTGGTTCGACCAGTCTAAGCTTTCAACTAAAAATTGGATAAAATTTGTTGGTTCCTCGACTAGTCAAAGGCACACCCTCAACCAATTGAAGGTGGGTCGACTCGAGTCCAGCAATGCATTTTGGGCATCCTCGACTAGTCGAAGGCATTGCTCGACCAGTCGAGCAGGTCACTCGACCAGTCGAAGGACAGTTTGATCCGATCCCACTTGAAATTTGAAATTTGGTTGTTTCTTGGACCAGTCGAAGGATAACTTAGACTAGTCGAAATAACAACTTTTTAGTCTATAAATAGAGGTCTTTTCTCACTCCGAATGACATCATTCAAGCCATAAAAAGTCTTCACTTTGAGAGAGAAAAGTCCTCATCTTCTTAATAGCTTATTGCTTTGTAATTTCTAGATCTCTTTTTATGAATCATATGTTATAAAGGGAGTTCTTGTTCTTCCTTTTGAGATATAAGAAATTTAAACAAGTAGCCCATGTTTGAATTAAGTTAAAATCTATTTAGAACCTAGAACCCTTCATTTTGGTTATTGGACATTGATCATTGAACATTGAACATTGAACATTGAACATCCTTCATCAACCAAAGCGGTTATACGGGCTACATCATTCAGCGTCTTCTGAAGAAGATAAGTATTTACTTTTTATTTTTGATTTATTTGAGATATCTAGGAAAATCTCATGTATTAGTTTTGACTGAGATAGCCAGAAAATCTCAGTGTCTGGGGTTTTGATTGTGATAGCCCTTCTAAAATCACAAATGTATAGGTTTTAAGGTGAACATGAGAAAACCTGGATTTTTAGTGAACTCCAATATCACGTGGGTTGTGATTATTGGGAGTGGAGTAGGTATTGCTATTTGAGGATAGTTGGTGTACACACCGAACCACTATAATTCCTGGTGTTTATATGGTGAATGGTGTTTGAGATGTACATGTGGTGAATGTTTGTAAATCTTTATGTACATGTGGTGAATGCTTGTAATAGATAGTTGCATTTCTTTTTCCTCTTGTTCTAGTTTGCAATCTTGATCCTTACTAGTTCATGAGATCAAGTCGTCCTACCTAAAACCTCAATTTTTTGTGTAAGGTTGTCTATGAACACGGCCTGAATCAATTTCTTAATACTATTGTAATTGAGATCTCTGTTTAAGTTCTAATTTATTTATTCCTTTAGTACTTTAATTTTTATTTAGCATAGTTCCATTCACCCCCTGTTCATAACCCCAAGTGTAGAGTCACAATCTAGTAATAATCTCGGTGAGACCGAGGTCGAATCCACGGGGACTAATCTCGTTTCTTCTGAGAGCAACTAGAACTAGAACTAGAAGAAGATGTTTATCTAAATCCGAATTCATTAAGAGAGTAATTGTGAATTATTTAACTAAAACTTGGGAAACTAGGGTTTCCAAGGATCCATTTGTAGAGATCAGGGAGATCTATGCTTGATTCATGGACACAACTGGAATCAGAGTCTCATCTTATCCAATTGAAAGATATCTCAGTAAAATCAAATCTGAACTTCCTTTGACCTAGTTCTCAATGGATGAGAGGTGTGACAATTGGAAGTGATTCCATCACAAAACCATGCCCAGGAGACAAGGTAAACAATAAGATTTACCAATCCCATAACCAATCTGGGAGAATTGTAAAGTTAGGGATGATTCCATCATCCAACCATGCTCAAGGGACGATGGAGAACAACAGGATTTCTTAATTTCACAATCTCAATACATAAAAACAACATACTCAAAGCTATTGCATATCTATTATAATTTGAGTCACAACAAACCATTAAAAACTGAAAGTATTCCTTATAATCAAACTGGAATTAAAGAGAGTTCAATATAAACATGAATCAAAGCAATAGAAACATCCCATCATGCTACAAGCTTCACCTCTTAGCCCTAGCTAAGAGGTTTAGCCAACCATAGACATGATTGAATTAGAATCTCTTAAGAAAAGCATAAAAATAACAAAGTAAAAGGAAGAAAAAAACTCTTGGTGACGGCTTCTCCACACTTTTCCTCCACTCCCCAAACCGTAGATGATGTCTAGGGATGCCCTAGGGACCCTTATTTATAGTTTTAGGCCTTAGACTTTCACACCTAGTGAAAATTTCTAGGAACCGTCTCAAATTTACGCGGTCCGCGCAAAAATTGCGTAACCCTCGACTGGTCGTGGGTCTCCTTCGACTGGTCGAGCAATACGAAGATTTAGAAGTTTTTCACGCTGGAGTTCGAATTCAAACACCTTCGACCGGTCGAGCTTCGATCATTCGAGCAGAGTACAGTACTAGTCGTGCGTAACCAGGAATGTCGAGCTAAGGCTAGGACTGGTTAAGCGTACGCAGGACTGGTTGAGCCGGAGCCAGGACTAGTCGAAGATGGCCGAATTTTACTTCAAAACTCCAATTTTCTTCATTCTCGACTTAATTTTCTTGGATCTTCAGTACGTGCATTCTTCATTCCTGGTTTCATCAGATCTAATCTTAGCTTTGGTGATTCTTGAGTGTTAAATTCATGCTTTTAACATCCTTTTCAATCCAAGCTCTTGAATTCACCTTATAACACAAACATGATTAAAATAGAACATTAAGCATTATCATGTTTATAAAACCAAGTAATAGATGGGGTCCAATATGCAATATTTAACCCTCAACACAATCCCCAACCAGCATTTTGCTAGTCCCGAGCAAAGTATACGAAAAATGAACCTTAATGCGCAATGTTCAAACCTTTTTCTGAAAATGATCTTTTGTGTAATCTTTAAGTGTTATGTTATAAATCTAGCGACCTGGATTGTCAAATTTTGTTGTGCCACAATACTTTGGAATGTTTAACTTGTTTTGATAGAGGGAAAGTTCACCTTCAAGTTCAAATAGATGGAAAGCTCACCTTCATTCGAAGATGAGCTTCGTGTTATCTACATCGACATTGAGTGTTCTATAATTGTGCATGTTCATCTATGAGAACAAGTTAAAGCTCAAGTTCAAGCTTAAAGCTCAAGTTAAAGCTCAAAGCTCAAGTTCAAGCTCAAGTACATTTGCTCAAGCTTAAGTCTCAAGACACATGTTTAAGACACAAGTTCGAGACATAAGTTCAAGTGTACGAGGTCAAGCTTCATGTGCTTCAAAGTGACCTATCTACCGAAGCGTCCAATGTTTCAATTTCAACACTCACATTTAAGGTATATATGACCCTAGAAAGACCTTAGGATTAGGTAATAAATATTGCGTATTTAATTTGGGTCATAGTACTTATTTTAGTCTTTGCTTCGACTAGTCGTAATCATTATTCGACTAGTCCAGGCACTTGCTCTACCAGTCCAAAATTTTACTCAAAAGTCAGATAAGGTTGTTTAGTCTTCGACCAGTTGAGTACCTTGCTCGACCGGTCGTAGAGACTTGCTTGACGAGTTAAGCAGGGCTCAACTCAAAGTCCAGCAACGCAATTTTTATTCACTCGACTAGTCGAGCGCTATGCTCAACCTGGCCACTCAACCAGTTGAGAGTCTGTTTTATCCGATCACACCAGAAAATTTGAAAATTGGTTTTGCTAGGACCAGTTAAGCTGAACCTTAGACCAATCGAGGGAACCGAATTACAGCCTATAAATTGAGGACATTTCTCAGAACTTTTCATTCATTCCAAGCCAATTCAAGTCATCACTCTAAGAGATTAGTCCCCACTATTACGAAGCTATTTTGAGGTATTTATAAATCATTTTAATAGCATTTTAGTTTCTTAATTTCTTGATCTCTTTATTCCATTTTACTTAATATAAAGGGGATTTTGATTTAACTCTTTGTGAGATCCAAGAAATTGAATCCAAGTAGCCTAAGGTTGAATTTAATTTAAAATTCATCTAGACTTCGAACCCCTTCTTCTATGAGATTGAACATTGAACATCTTCATCTACAAAGAGGCAGTTCTACCGGCTACATCAAAGATCATTCGTCAGATAAGTATATTTCATTTATTACATTGTGGTTTGTAAGACTGCCAGAAAATCTTTCATTTTGGTTTTGTCTGAGATAGCTAGAAAATCTCAGTGTGTGTGGGGTTTTTAATTGTGATAGGCCATTGAAAACACAATTGTAAAGGTTATAAGGTGAACCTTGGAAAACCTTCTTTCTTAGTGAAAACTGATATCCCATGGGTTGTAGATATTGGGAGTGGAGTAGGGTGGCTGTTTAAGAACAGTTGGCGTACACCTGAACCACTATAATTCTCAGAGTTTGGTTGATGATGATGATGATGATGGTGATGTATGTGATGTGCTGAATGTTGTATTTATTTTCATATACATGTGGTGAATGTTGTAATTGCCTGATTCATTTCCTTTTCCTCTATATCAAATTGAGTTTTTGATACTTACTAACATTTTAGAAATCAGGTTGTCCTACCATAAGCCATTAGTTTTTGGTTTAAGGTTGTCCTTAGAACAACATTTGTATCAACCTCTCAATACTTTTGCACTTGAGGTTGTTTTATATTTCTACTATCTATGTTATCTTTTCGCATTTTATTTTTATTTGGCATAGTCCTATTCAACCCTCCCCTCTAAGACTTGGGGCTCACTCTTCTCAAGTGGTATCAGAGCTAATAGCTCATTTCATTGGATTAATTTCCTGAGCTAAGCGATCCCGAGCTCCTAATATGTCAAATTTTGATAGCCTCTCTATTACTAGGCCACCACCATTTAATGGCTCAAATTATGCCTATTGGAAAGCCAGGATGATGATCTTTTTTAGGTCCATCGATGAGAGCGTGTGGCAAGCCACAGTGACTAGATGGAACCCACCTACGTTTGAAGTTCTAGGCATCGATGAAACTACGACCGTTAAAGAAACACCATATTATGTGGACTACTCTTCAGAAAAATGAGAGCAGTGCTAATGTCAAAGCTTTAAATGCAATCACTTGTGCACTATCACCAGATGAGTTCAAAAGAATTATATCTTGTGATACTACAAAACAAGCTTGGGATATCTTAGAAATGACACACGAGGGTACGACTATTATCAAAAAGAGAAAACTTCGAATCCCCACCACAAGGTTTGAGGAAATACGTATGGAAGAAAATGAATCATTCATGGACTTCTATACTAAATGAATGACATAGTCAACTCAACATGGGGTCTTGGAGATAGCATCCAAGAAAGTAAAGTTTGTGCAAAGATACTATGCTCACTTCCTGAGAGATTCAATTCCAATGTGACAGACATTCAGGAACTTCAAGACACAGATAATATGAGGGTGGAAGAGCTTGTTGGTTCCCTACAAACATACGAGTTGAATTTCAAGGCTCCTAAAGGTAAGTCTATAACCCTTAAATCATCTAAATGTATTTCTCAAGATAATAGTAGTAATTTTGATTGTGAAAATTCAGAGGATGATATGGCCTTATTAACTAAGAAGTTTTATAAGATTTTTAAAAGGAAGAAGAGAGTCGATTTTCAAAAACCCTCTGAGAAGAAAAAGGGTAAAACTAAAAATTGGAAATCACTAAAAGACAGCCAATGCTTCAACTGCCATGAATACGGGCATCTGGCAAACAAGTGTCCAAAAGGGGACAAATTAAAGTAGAAAGGCATGTTGGCCACATGGGATGAATCGTCCTGCTCTGAAGCCTCTTCTGAGTCAGATGATTTAGAACTTGAATCTACTAGTGAGGTCAAGGCCTTAATAACTCTAGCTAGAGTCACTTCCACAGATAGTTGTGATACATCAGAATATGAAAATCTAAGGAGTGACCCTGAAAACGAAGACGATCTTCAGGATGCTTACAATGCCCTATACAGGGAGAGTTATAAGATTACTGTCAAAATTAAACTTCAAAAAGAAAAGTTTCTCAAATTAAAAGAGGATTTTGAAAACTTAGTTTTAGAAAAATCACATATTTCTGATTGTTTTGAAAAAATTAAATGTGATTTAGACTTTGAAACATCTCAATTTGAAAACCTAAAATTAGAAAATGAGAAACTAAAACTAGAAGTCTCTTCCCTCTTGAGTTCAAAGGATACTTGGAGGTATGCCCAAGGAGACCCTAAACTAGAAAAATTACTAACCGGATCAAGGAAGTGTGGAGATAGATTGGGTCTGGGCTATGACAAAAACATGCCTCTGAAAAATAAGAATACAACTCTTAATTTTGTTAAAGGAGAGTCCTCTAACTCAAAGGGGAAAAGCTTGAATCAAAATAGTTATAAAAATCCTAAAAATTTTCAAGCTACCAAACCTAATATCAACCATATCAATCTTAGAAATCAGAATTATAACCCCTTAGCCGAGAAGATTATCGATTTACTTAAGGAGCTTCTGAAATCTAACGTGATTGTGAGAGTTAATAACAATTTCAAGTGAAGGAAAACCAACCGCGCTCCAAAACCCAAAATGATAATGAAATGGGTCCATAGGGTTACATGTTTAGTTGCCCACACCGCCTTCAAGGCTTCGAGTTAATCAAAGTGGTACCTAGACAGTAGTTGCTCTATACACATGATAAGTGACAGAGATTTGTTCACCAACTACAAAAAAAATGACTGATGGGTTAGTCACATTTGGTGATGGGAGCAATTGCTAAATAATTGGCCAAGGTATGGTTCAACTTTTCAATCTTTCTCCTTTTGAAAATGTTTTATTCGTAGGTCTTAAGCATAATCTTTTAAGTATTTCACAAATCTATGATAATAAACATAATGTCAAATTCACTAATCAAGGATGTGAGATCTCTAATGAGAAAGGTTGTGTGATATTGAATGGTCAAAGAACATCTGAAAATTGCTATATTGTAAGTGATTCTAGCTCGTCTAAATTATCATGTTACATGGTCCAAACCAATGAGACCGAATTATGGCATAAACGACTTGGACATGTAAACTACCGAAATCTATATAAACTGAGCAAAGCCAATCTAATAAGAGGTCTACCCAAATTGAAGAAAATGGATAAAATTTGTTGCGAATGTCAAATTGGGAAACAAACAAGGAGTAGTCACAAGAAAGTGAACTCCTTTGCCACATCTAAACCCCTTGAACTCCTCCACATGGATCTTGTTGGACCAACTAGAATAGAGAGTCGAGGTGGAAAGAAATACTTTCTAGTAATTGTGGATGACTTTATCAGATATACATGGGTAGCTTTTATCACGACCCAAACTCAGAAACCGGGCTCACAAAATTCCTGATCATCGAATCCTGTGCCGACAGCCTCCATAGTACTCCATTCTCAGCTCCTAGCGCCCATACACCAGATTCCAATCCTAGGATCCTACAAGGAGGATTTCAAACATGAATTTCTTTGAAGATAAACATAACCACAAGTATACCTAAATCACAAAGGCAACATCATCATCACATATCCACTAATAAAAATAATTGAGTACAATGCTGAAAAGGAAATACATATGTCAAAATCAAAGCTCCAAGAGTTCGCTGCATGCTCCAAGCTCAACACTGTTGTGACCTAACGTCACCTGCATGCATCTATCGTGCATAAGCTTATAGAAAGCTTAGAGGGTGGTGTAAGTGTGTGCGGTGCACGTGCCGAGCATATAGATATCAGAGTAAATGGAAATACTGACAATCCATAAATTGTACAATATAAGAGTAATGCGGAAACATGCTGGTAAGTCCATAAATATCATCAACCTTATCCAGGCTATGCGATGTAAAAATATAATAGGCTAATATCATATGCTAAGGAAGCAATGTAGATTAGCTATACAATACGGAGACATAGTAAGCCAAATATCAGATACCGAGTCTACAAATACTATTAACCTTAATCAGGTTATGCAATACAGAAGCACATCAAACCAAATGTTATGTGCTGAGGATGCAATGCGATATGCGACGCGAATGAAATGACCAAGCTGGAGTGTGAAGTCGAGATGATAATACGTTATATCGTAGGCTACGGGGTCTACCATAAGGGACATCTATCCAAACCAGTACCATACCTAAATTTGGATAGTCAGACTCAATGTGGTAAACTCTTGATCTCAGGTTAGTCACGCGCCCCAACCAAAATCCTAGCCATTGTGAAGGTACACGTAACAAATAGTTGCGCACCACCAGCCTAAGTGGATAGTGAATGAATGAATGAATGAGTATGTAACTCCTGCTCAATAAGTCCACATATTAGTATCGTACATCTTTGGGATCATCACCAGGGTCTATTACACTCTACGCCATCTTGCCGCCGCTATCCGAGCGCACAACTGGGTAAGTGGAAGAGACCTCACTATTCGCCTGTCAATATCGGGCCCAACTTGTCGATAGCGGACCCATTCCTCAAGCTGGTCAAACTCAACCTAGATATTGCCCCCTCACTCAGGCGGGTAAGGTCACACCCCCTTCTAACTGACCAGAGTGTAATAGACCCTAGTGATGATCCCAGAGAAGTACAGTAATAATATGTAGACTTATTAAGCAAGAGTTACATACTCATTCATTCATTCACTATCCACTCGGGCTGGTGGTGCGTAACTATTTGTTACGTGTACCTTTGTAATGGCTAGGATTTCGATTGGGGCGCGTGACTAACCTGAGTTTAGGATTTTACCACATTGAGTCTGATTATCCAAATTTAGGTATATGACTGGTTTGGATAGAAGTCCCTTGTGGTGGACCCCGTAACCTGCGATATTACGTATTATCATCCTGACTTCACACTCCAGCTTGGTCATTTTATTCGCATCGCATATCGCATTGCATTCTCAGCACATAACATTTGGTTTGCTGTGCTTCTGTATTGTATAACTTGATTAAGGTTAACGGTATTTGTAGACTCGGTATCTGATATTTGGCTTACTATGTCTCTGTATTACATAGCTAATCTACATTGCTTCCTCAGCATATGATATTGGTCTATTATATTTTTACATCGCATAACCTGGATAAGGCTGATGATATTTATGGACTTACCAACATGTTTCTACATTACTCTCATATTGTACAATTTATGGATTGTTAGTATTTCCACTTACTCTGATATCTATATGCTCGGCACGTGCATCACACACACTTACACCACCCTCTAAGCTTTCTATAAGCTTATGCAAGATAGATGCATGCAGGTGGTGTTAGGTTGCAGCAGCATTAAGCTTGGAGCGTGCAACGGACTCATGGAGCTTTGATTTTGACATATGTATTTCCCTTTCAACATTATACTCAAATGTTTATAATAGTGGATATGTGATGATGATGTTGCCTTTGTGATATGGGTATACTTGTGGTTATGCTTATCTTCAAAGAAATTCATGTTGAAAATCCTCATTGTAGGATCTAAGGATCAGAATCTGGCGTATGGGCGCTGTGAGCTGAGAATGGGGTACTACGGAGGCTATCAGCACCTGATTCAGCGATCCGGAATTTTGTGAGCATAGTTTTTGAGTTTGGGGGGTGATAAAAGATGCTATCAGAGCAGAACTTGGGAATACTTTAGAATAACATCACATATTTTTTGATAACTACCCTTCACTATATGATTATTGAGGACTTAGAATTGTTAGATCCCCGAGTTCGAATAACTTAGAAACTTTCCGACATAGCTCCCCATCATTAAGACTGTGAGGATGCATAATATTCCAGTTTTCATCGTTTCTGATTTGGGATCTAAGGTTCACTGAGGTCATCATAATGTCGAGGAGGCATCTTGGGAGAAAGAGGCTGAGATTCGTTGGCGTTATCCCTATCTCTTAGGTATATGATTATGTTGGTATGTTGTGTTCTGATAGGATTTCCCTCCCTTGTGAACTCTGTATTGGTTGTATCATGTTTTAAATTTTGAGGATGAAATTTTTATTAAGAGGGGAGAGCCGTGAGACCCGTATCCTAGCCCGTACCATTTCGTAGGCTTCCGCGGTCCTCCCGATCGAATTTCAGTCACCCGTGATGCATAGATAGTAGTTGTGTGTGACCCTGAGTCGTATCCCGTATTCCAGAGTCGGCTCGACCCGAGACTTTCATCCTTGTGATTATGCCACCGCCGCAGTTCCGACGCCGCGTCTCGCCTGTCGATATGATACCAGGGCAAGAGATGTGGGCCGGCATTCAGTTCGAGAAAAATGCCACGCTTTGCAAAACCCAAGAGAATCTCTAATCAAATCAAATTAAGTACACATCACATCAAATGTCAAGTACCACATCCCATCTTTAAGTACAAGCAACCCTTACCTCTCTCTTACACAAGTACCCTAAAGTCAACTCTCTCCCTCTCCACCCATCACTCACCATCCCTCTCTCTCCTTACATCACATCTCTCTCTCTCTCTCATTTTCCTCCCAAGCTCCCAGGAGGTATACGGCCCTCATGCGCTCATATATATCCACTCAGTCTAGACATTGGGGCATCTCCTGGCCACAGAGGTTTAGGAATTTTCACCCAGGGACATTTATGGCACTCGTATGCTAGAACCAAACATTTCCAGTCCCATCTGGCCATCCATGATATGCTTGAAGGTCACGGCCCTGATGTCGCTAGGGCGTATAGTAATCACAATACACAATGCAAGATGCATGAGTCATACAATCCAGTCATGCATCAATCCTGTATATACCGTGCGCTCATGTGAGACAATCTCCGCCTATCTGGGAGTCTCACAACAACATGCCCAATGACATATGCAATGGATAACCACGTTTCATAAAAAACATGTAGATGATGCGTACGGGTATGTATTATGATGCTATGCTGTCACATACTAATAATCGGTATCGACAACCGGCACCGATAATCGGCCTATACAATCGTCCTCGACAATCAGAATCGACCTCGATAATTGGCCTCGATAATCGGAATTGGCCTCGACAATCGGAATCGGTAATCGGCCTAACAAAGGGCCTAAGGGAAGGTCACTATGTAGACATGTAACCATCATTGTCCATCAATGTGGACATTTAACCAATATTGCTCCCAAGGAGTGGCCCACATAGAGCCAAATGTATAGTGGGCCCACGACTTCACACAAGGGCCTAATATACATCACCATGGGCCTCACTCAAGGGCCTAATACACATCACAATGGGCCTCGCACATAGACCATATATGCGTCACATTGGGCTTACTCGTGGACCATATATGTATCACATTGGGCCTCGCTCATGGACCTCATGTACACAATGGGCTGCAATACATGGGCCCCATATATGTTAAATGGGCCGCAATATTGGGGCTGAAAAATACATCTCATTGGGCCTTACTAAATGGGCCAGAAATACATCACAATGGGCCTACCAAATGGGCTAGAAATACATCACAATGGGCCTTACCAAATGGGCTGGAAATACATTATAATGGGCCTTACCAAATGGGCCGTAAATACATCACAATGGGCCTCATCATATAGGCCGAAAATATATCACAAAGGGCCACGTCCCATGGCCTAATACACACCATAATGGGCCTCATCACATGGGCCGCAATTACATCAAGGTGGGCCTTAACGGATGGGCCACAAATACATTAAGATGGGCCTCATGGATGGGCCACACAATGGGCCTCAAGTGAGAGCTTGGATTACACCAAAAATTATTTCAATAGTTGTAGGTGTAACATGTGTATCACTGTACACTATCATTCTATTGGGCACATGGCTCACTAATGATGATTAGCAGTGTCCAAACATTATCTATGTAAATCAGCACTGTCCAAACATTGTCCATGTAAATCAGCATTGTCCAAACATTGTCCAGCACCATCCAGCACAATCCAGACGGTGTGGATGAAATAAATACATCATGGTGGTGTCCACGGTCCAGATGGGACCCACAGAACTTTCTGTACAGTAGCAATGGTTATGGACCAGCCATCAAATGGATGGAGTGGCTAAAACACATGCATCAAGGGGGGCCATACATCCATCAAAATGTACAGATGGTGTGAATACAACACATTCATCAAGGCAGGCCTCATACAATCAAGGTGTATCCATCTGCTGTGATGGACGGTGGATATAAAATAAATACAATCAAGGTGGGACCCACAGAACCTACTGACGTCAGTTAGGCAGCTATATTACTGCTGGATGGATGGTGTAGGTAAACACATATATCATAGTAGGGCCTCAGCAGCACCCGTCCAGATGGACGGTGAATATAGAGCACATACAGTAAGATGGGTCCCACCCCCACACATGCAGCACATGTGGGGTGGGCCCCACAGCAAAACAGATGGATGGCGTGAATGAAACACATATCTCATGGGGGGTCCCACCAGATGGACGGACGGTGTAGATCATTGATGGCCCCACATGTGAGTGCCACACATACATTCCAGCGAGCCCCATAGATATACGGTTGGGATATAATACATATCTCATGTGGGACCACAGCACTTGCTGAAGCTGCAATAGTAGCCACATGCTGTTGGGACCTCCTGTCCACGTGTGGACAGACTGGATATATATTACATGTATCAGGTGGACCCTTGATCTAGCTAAGCTGAATGAATGATGTTAGATATAGAATAAATGCATCAAGGTGGGCCCTGCACGCTGCAAGTGAACGGCCTGCATGAAACACATGCATCACGGTGGCCTGACACCGTTCGACGATGTGGATGGAAGGCATAATCATGGTGGGGCCCGCCGTCCCGGCTGGACGGCTGGATAAAATACATGCATCAGGTGGGATCCACCGTCCCAGCTAGACGACTGGATGAAACACATAAATTAGGTGGGCCACACGACATCACAAGAGGAGAGAAAGAGAGAGAGAGAGAGAGAGAGAGAGAGAGAGAGAGAGAGAGAGAGAGAGAGAGAGATGTCGAATGGTGGAGGGACCCCGCCACTATGGGCCCCTCTATACAATGCATACATCAAGATGGGTCCCACCATAAGTGGTCCCTCAAATCATCAAAACTAAATGCTTATGAACACCCACCATTAGATCTTGGACTCCTTCCACCGATGCGTGCTAGAGTTCCAAGGGAAAAATTTCAATGGTTGAGATGGATCATGGTGGGTGGGATTGTGTGGTAGGAAGGTGGGCCACACTAGCTTCTCTCCTATGGAGCTAGCTTGGACGGTTGCTCTTGGCAGCTTAGGAGGAAAATGAGAGAGAGATGAGAGAGAGATGTGATGTAAGGAGAGAGAGGGATGGTGAGTGATAGGTGAAGAGGGAGAGAGTTGACTTTAGGGTACTTATATAAGAGAGAGGTTAGGGTTGCTTGTACTTGAGGATGGGATGTGATACTTGACATTTGATGTGATGTGTACTTGATTTGATTTTATTAAAGATTCTCTTGGGTTTTACAAAGTGCGGTATTTTCATCAAACTGAATGTGGTCCCACATCTCTTGGCCCGGGTATCGCATCGGTGCAGAGACATGACGTCGGAACCGCAAGGACGGCGCGGTCATAAGGATACAAGTCTCGGGTCGAGCTGACTCTGGAATACGGGATACGACTCAGGGTTACTCACAACTGTTATTTATGCATCACATGTCGTCAGAATTTGACTAGGAGGACCGCGGAAGCCTATGGAATAGTACAGGCTAGGATACGTGTCTCACAGCTTTCATGAGAGAAGTCTGAAACTCTCAATTAAGTGAAAAGGATACTTAAGCGTATCTAAACTGAAAAGGAAATGAATATCTCTAAAATCCAAAGTGACTATGGATCGAAGTTTGAGAATAGCAATTTTGAGAAGTTCTGTAGCGATCACGGAATATCACATGAGTTTTCTGCATCTAAGACACCTCAACAAAACGGGGCTGTTAAAAGGAACAATCGTGTGCTTCAAGAAATGGCTAATGTAATATTGAATAGCAAGTAATTACCTAAAAGTCTATGAGTTGAAGCTATGAACACTGCATGTGTAACGACTCGAAAAATTCCGTACGATGGCCTGAGTATCACCTCAGGCAGAAATCACACAGGATCAAATCCTTTAGAAATTAGACAAAGTTAACTAAGTGTTAAACTAGATTAACTACAAAATTTGCATGAATCACTTAAATACGATCTGCAAGACCCAAAACTTGTGGAATTATTGACGCTAGGTTACCCTAAAATCTAGGATCAAACTCATTACCCGATTGCTCTCGGGAGCACATTGAAACTTCGTATCAGAACTGGACCGTGCGTCGAAAGTCTGAATAATACAAAGTTATAGACTTAGGACCGCCTCGCTGGGCTTGACAACCATCTTGGAAATCAAATCCAGATACTGTCCCACGATTATTCACTTGAGCTCGGAGCGAGGAGTGTGAGAAAACCTAGTTTTCTTAAGAAATGTAATGACATTTAAGTAATCTGAGACCTGGTGTTTGCGGGCTAAATATAAACAATCAGACCGTCAGAATCTGACCCAAATACACCCTCGGATCAGGAAAAATTTCATATACATGGCAGTGTACTTGAAATCCCTGATCGTGATTCAGTGACTGTTGAACTGAAACTGGTTCACCACACGTGATCTGGGAATCCTACTAGAACAAAAACTTAACTCCACTTAGATCCACAGTCTGTGAGCTTAAGTCTGACCTTTGGCTTAAGGGGGGCCGCCAAAAGTCCTCCGTTGAGCTGAAATAGGTCCACTTTGGATATAACCTAAGTATACCTTGACCTTAGGTCTATTTTAGTGTTATTTTAGGCTATATAAGGACCTTTAAACCCTCTCTCATTTAGCCATACGAATTTAATAAAAACCCTAGGAGAGAGAAGTGAGAAATGAGAGTGAATGAGTGAGTGAAGTGGAAGAACGTCCCTACTATTTTCCCCTGCTGCTCTATAAGCTTAGCCAATCCATTCCAATTACTTTTCCGGCGATTCCGACTTTGTTTCTAGGTAAGAAACTCTAACCCTAATATGTTTTCAGGTTTTGATAGTTGTAGGTTATGAAATAACTAACCTAAAGCATGTTATAGGTTGCCACATCGCTGTATACCGAAGTTTAGCAAACCTATCAAATTCGTTACGATTCTATGATAAAAGGTGCGGACTTTAGACGTATAGGTTATAGTTTGCAACACTTTTAATGTCAGATAATGATAGATTCATGGTCTGTATGTCATTGCACATGTACAAAGTGTTGTCCGTTTCGTTTTTCGATTATATGTTAACTATGTTGAATATGTTGTATTCTTCGTATTTGTAGAAAGTACCGTATACGTATAAATTTTGGGAATGTGTTTGCCATGATTATTTATTGTATGAACGTATTATATATGTGTATAATACTTACTTGGCAAAAGGGTTCGCCCTAATACATGTTTTTGCTAATATACACTATGTATGTCAAAATAGTGTATTCTAAGTGTTTGTGAAAATGCTTGTAAGAGTAAGTGCTTAGATAATCATGCTTTAGGTGGGTGTTGAGATGGGATTCTCAACTACCTTAGAAACGTATATGATTTTCTCCATGTTAGTTGTTTAATTTAATCGCTTACTATGAAATATATGTGATTGTATTTCTTGTTTATATTGTGCTTTGTAACATGCTTTATGACATGTTTGTTAACATGTTTGAATTACCTTGTTTATTATGCTTTACTCCACATGCTCTGAATAAGGATTGATTACGATTGGGACTATGATTATATTCTAGACAATCGGTAACAGACTTGAGTTCATGGTTGAGATTCATTTCGCCACGTAGGATGTGTCTGACGAACCCAAGTCGTACTTCGATTGGTGGCAGTGGTTAGGCCACGCGAAGTGCTTATGCACTTCATATCGTTCAGTTGGTTGTGCGCTCGTGCTAGTCTAGCTCGTCCAGTAACCCGATCTGTCTAATGTATGTTCACCATGTTTGGACGCCACTGTTTGAACCTAGGGTACCAAACTTACCAGTGTAACCCCGTTAACCTTGGTATCTCGATCCGCTAAGACTCATGAGCTGGGCATGGTGGTATGGGACATCATGGTCGAGTTGTCGGCCTACGCTGGAGCCACGTGCCTCCCCGTAGTGACCAGTGAGAAATCATGACTCGTGAGCCAAATACGGTGGTATGGGACACTGTATTCGAGCTGTCGGCCTACACTGATTGGTGATGAGCCCTTTGTAGTGACCTCGAGCATACTTTAAAGTTACAGAGAGACGACTAGCCTTCTCGTAGTAACAGGGTATAAACTAGGCCTGTATTGATAAGGTGATGGGGGAGTGGTGTAACGATTCGGTGTAACAGCCCTGGCAGCCCTTGCAGCGACCTAGAACCACACTATCGTATGAGATTATCTAGGACTGACGACCTTAGAATGGATCATTGTTGGGAATGATATAAGGAAGGTACCTTAGTTTCCCAATATTGCTGTTTAAAATGGACTAATAACAACTCGGTAATCATGTTCATCATCACATTGCATGTGCCTGGAAGATGTGGAGCACTGAGGGTACCAGCATACCACGGACATAAGATGGTGCCGCACGAGGGAGTATGTTGGCGAGGGCACGCATCATAATCGCATCTCATCCTTGCATTAATTATAGTACTTAGGAATGTTGTTTGTACTGTTTTATCATTTCTGCTTGACTAATTTGATAACATGTTAACTTATGCTCTATTATTCCACTGAGTTAGCTACTCACTCCCATGTTACGGGACGGTGTTCTGGACACCCACCATACTCTATCTTAGACGCAGGTACCGACGATCCACAGGAGACTGACCCTGATTATTATGAAGATCAGGATGAGTTTTCCTACATGCAGTTCGCTGGAGGCGTATGCTATCCAGATTTACAGGATTACAGGGTTCATGGTCACAGTTATACCATTTTGACATTTTGATTCGAGAATAAATACATGTATATGGTGACTCAGTTAGTATTCATACTTTTGAGATCGGGATTGTTTTGTTTTATATACAGCTATATACATCTTTCAGTCTTTCGCTTGCGTTTATACATGGATCTGGAGTATGAATTACTGTTTTGGTATAATCTCACTCATGTTTATTGCACTAACACAGATAACATTCAATCATAAGCATTTGTGTTGCATAAGTGATGTTTTGGAACTCGGGTGTTGAGTTGCTACTCGACCCCCGATTTTCAGGGCGTTATAACATGTTATATAATAAACCGTGTTTATATCAAAAAATCAAAAGATAAGACAGCATATGAATTGTGGTTTAACAAGAAGCTCACAATTAAATACTTTTGAGTTTTTGGCAGTAAGTATTATATTTTGCGCGACCGTGAAAATTTAGGGAAGTTCGACACTAAAAGTGACGAAGGGATTTTCCTAGGGTATGGTCTAAATAGTAGAGTATATCGAGTTCTCAATAAGAGAACAGGTGTTATTCAAGAGTCCATAAATGTGATTATTGATGATCACCTGAATACACCAACCACAAGTTGAGAAGATGATGAAGTCAATATAATTGACAAACTTGACTCCTCATCTAGTCAAATCATCACTGAACTTAAATCAGTTAAAGATCACCTTACTGATCAAATACTAGGTAACCCTCTCACTAGTGTACGTACATTAAAACAATTAGAAAACATATGTAATTATGTGTGTTTTACTTCCCAAATTAAGTCGGCCAATGTAAAAGAGGCGCTTGTTGATGAAAACTAGATAGTAGCCATGCAAGATGAACTGAATTAATTCATTAGAAATGATGTGTGGTATTTGGTTCCTAGACCAGCTGATAAACATATCATTGGAACCAAGTGGATCTTTAAAAATAAAACTGATGAGTTAGGGAATATAATAAGAAACAAGGCAAGACTAGTTGTACAAGGGTACACACAGATAGAAGGGATCGATTATGATGAAACCTTTGCCCCGGTAGCTCATCTTGAATCCATCAGATTATTCATATCCATTGCATGTTTCAAAAAGTTTAAAATTTATCAAATGGATGTCAAGAGTGCTATTTTAAATGGTGATTTACATGAAGAAGTTTATGTAGAACAACCAAAGGGTTTTGAAGACCCTAAACACACTGATCATGTGTATCGCCTGAAAAAGGCACTTTATGGTTTAAAACAAGCTCTCAGGGCATGGTACGAGAAATTGACTAAGTTTTTACTAAGCCATAACTTCGTTATGGGGAGTGTTGATAAAACTTTATTTGTTAAGAAAAATAATGAACACATACTTATAGTGCAGAAATATGTTGATGCATTATTTATGGCTCTACTTATTCTAAACTGTCTACTGAGTTTGCAAGTTGATGAAGTCCAAGTTCGAAATGAGCATGGTTGGAGAACTGAATTACTTCTTAAGTCTACAAGTGAAATAACTTAAAGACAGTATTTTCATTTCTCAAACCAAGTATGCTCTAAACTTGGTTAAGAAGTTTGGTTTTGAAAGTGGTAAGCACTTTGATACTCCTATAAGTACAACTCTTAAGTTTTCTAAAGATACATCAAGTAAGAGCATAGATCCTTGGTTGTATCGTAGTATGATTGGTAGTTTGTTATATTTAACTGCGAGTTGACCAAATATTGCATTCAGCGTAGGTATTTGTGCAAGATATTAATCAGATCCTAAGGAATCACACCTGATTGTTGTTAAGAGGATTATTAGGTATGTCGCAAGTACAGTTAATTTAGGTCTATGGTATCCACATGATACTAATGTTCAATTAGCTGGATACTCAGATGCTGACTAGGCTGGGAATATAGACAATAGAAAATCCACTAGTGGTGGTTACTTTTATGTTGGGAACTGTTTGGTTTCCTGGCATAGCAAGAAACAGAGTTCTGTATCCCTATCCACAGCTGAGGCTGAATATATATTTCACCCAGAAATGCCCGTACTCAGCTTGTGTGGATGAAAAGAATGTTAAATGATTACGGCATTGTGCAAGACACAATGATTCTTTATTGCAATAACTCCAGCGTAATCAATATCTCTAAGAATCCCATCCAGCATTCCCATACCAAACATATTGACATTCGATATCACTATATTCGGGAATTAGTGGAAGAAAAAGTTATTTCATTAGACTATGCAGATCGAAAATCAACTTGCTGACATATTCACTAAATCGCTTGACAGAAACAAGTTTTCTAAATTAAAAATGGATATTGGTATGTGTAATTCTACTTGAGATTTTCATGATTACATGCTTGTATTTTTATATATTTTTCCGTAATTTATTTTTGTTTTAAAATTATAAAAAGATGCAAATTTTTGTGCTTTAACGACCAGTCGAGCACATACTCGACTAGTCGTGGCTCGACCGTTCGAGCATGTACTCGACCAATCATGGTGCGCTGGCTAATACCCTTTTTTAGGGTGAAAAATCTCTTTTTCTCCAAAATCTCATCTTCCTCACTCGGCCCTTCTTTGACCCGTCGAACCTTCCTTCAATTACTACTTGGTATGTGCATCATTTTTATTTTCCTTTCGGATTTGGGTTCTTTAATAGTCATTTAACTTATTCTTGCCTTTATTTCAAGTTTCCTTGTGATTTTCTTAGAATTTTTGGGAAAATTCTATTGGGTTTGAAACCCTTAAATCCTTTCTTGCATTTTCTTGTTTACCCTTGCAATGGAAGGTAGACCGAAGAAGAAACCTATTAAAGCATCTTCTTCTTATTTCATTTCGGTGCGTACTCTTCGACCACCCGAAGAGGACTCAGAATATATGTGGGATATCCATCACCGCAACATAATTTTTGAGTGGACCGTCAATGCAAACCATCTTATTCAATTCAACATTATTCCTTTCCTTGTTACTGTAGGATGGGATAACATTCTGAATTGGGGCGGACCGGCATACCGCTCCATTGCGCAAGTAATGTTTGCATCATAGGTGATGTATCTATTGAAGATTTGACCTTCACTATCATGTTTAGAGAAGGTTCATATAAAGTAAATTTAATTTCTAGGTTGATGGACATTCAAGTGAATGATGAAGGCATTCTTATTTCGACATTGGCTGAAAGGTTGAATGAGTTGAAAAAACGCTTATGAACCAGAAATTTATGCAACATGGACTCGGAATGGAGTTTTCGGAATGCTCTCCAAGCCAACCAGATGTTGCCCAAATACAGTGTATTACATCGCATCTTTATTTCCAATGTTTATCCAAGATATGGTAACAATGCCGAACTGACCACCTTTATGGTGCGTATTCTTTATTCTATTATGTCTAGCATTCCTGTGTGTCTTCTTTCATTAATCTATTATTTCATTATCCAATTTTGACTTCATCTGGGGCATAGTGATATTCCATTCGCTTATTTAATGACCACCCTTGCTTTACACTGTTCTGTGGTCATACCACCTGGAGAAGCTCCTACTTCTCATCTTCTATTCGACAATTCAAATATCAACAAGATGAATTTGAAGTTAGCACCTGGTCAGATAGATAAGGATGCTGGACAGGTTAAAGAAAATGTTGGAGAGGAAGATACGCTGCCAACTGACACTGATATGGAAGATATTTTTAACGAATTAGAATCTGATGACATTGAGGCTGATCCTGATTTTCAGCCTTCTGATTTCGATGAGCGCCTTCGCTCACTGGAAGAGAAGGTAGATAATTGACAATATCCCATGCAAATCAAATGAAATATATGCGTAAATATTTTACACACATAAATAAGGGATTACAACAGATTAATCCATCCATTCCACCTCCCTCTTCATCTGGTTCTGATTAATTCTCTTTCTTGTGTTGGACTTGTATTAACTTCTTAACTTTACTTTTCTTGATGACTCTTACATTTAGACATGTTTAACTGTGTGTGATGTGGATACTCTACTCTATTATGCTTTAAGTTACTAACTTTCACACTCTTTCTTACTCTCTTCACATATTTAGATACCACATTCACATGTTTTTCCTCTTTTCTTCCTTTGTCATTTTGTGACAAAAGGGGGGAGAAATTGGGGTATTGTTTATGTTGCTTATTGCTTATTGCTTAATCTGTTTGTTATTATGTGGTTTTAAAGTGGATGTAGAGATGTGAATATGCAAGTGGTATTGTGGATTATTTTTTTTGAATATGTATATGTATATCATAATACAGGTCTCTACTGAGTTCAAGTTGAAGGAGAGTTGATTGAGGGGGAGTTGTGATTGTTGGATTTTATATGAAGGATTTTTTAACTGAGTGAATCAGTGTATTATTATAGGTTAATCTTCTATAAGTTGGTTTTGTCACAAATTCGACAAAGGGGGAGATTGTAAGTGCTATGTTGTAAATCTAGCGACATGGATTGTCAAATTTTGTTGTGCCAAAACACTTTGGAATGTTTGACTTGTTTTAATAGATGGAAAGTTCACCTTTAAGTTCAAATAGATGGAAAGTTCACCTTCATTTGAAGATGAGCTTCATGTTATCTACATTGACATTGAGTGTGCTACAATTGTGCATGTTCATCTACGAGAACAAGTTAAAGCTCAAGTTCAAGCTTAAAGCTCAAGTTCAAACTCAAGTACATTTGCTTAAGCTTAAGTCTCAAGATACATGTTTAAGACACAAGTTCAAGACATAAGTTCAAGTGTACGAGGTCAAGCTTCATGTGCTTCAAAGTGACCTATCTACCGAAGCGTCCGATGTTTCAATTTCAATACTCACATTTAAGGTATATATGACCCTAGAAAGACCTTAGGATTAGGTCATAAACATTGCATATTTAATTTGGGTCATAGTACTTATTTTAGGCTTTGCTTCGACTAGCCCTAATCATTGTTCGACTAGTCCAAGCACTGGCTCGACCAGTCCAAAATTTTACTCAAAAAATCGGATAAGGTTGTTTGGTCTTTGACCAGTCAAGTACCCTGCTCGACCAGTCATGGAGACCTGCTCGACCAGTTGAGCAGGGCTCGACTCAACATCCAGCATTGTAATTTTTATTCACTCGACCAATCGAGTGCTATGCTCAACCTGGCTACTCGACCAGTCAAGCGAGCCACTCGACTAGTCGAGAGTCTATTTTATCCGATCGCGCCAGAAAATTTGAAAATTGGTTTTGCTAGGACCAGTCGAGCCAAACCTTAGACCAGTTAAGGGAACCGAATTACAGCCTATGAATTGAGGACATTTCTTAGATCTTTTCGTTTATTCCAAGCCAATTCAAGTCATCACTCTAGGAGTTTAGTCCCCACTATTGTGAAGCTATTTTGAGGTATTTATAGATTATTTTAATAGCTTTTTGGTTTCTTAATTTCTTGATCTCTTGATTCTATTCTACTTAATATAAAGGAGATTTTGATTAAATCCTTTGTGAGATCTAAGAAATTGAATCCAAGTAGCCTAAGGTTGAATTTAATTTAAAATTCATCTAGACTTAGAACCCCTTCTTCTGTGAGATTGAATATTGAACATCTTCATCTACAAAGAGACAATTCTACCGGCTACATCGAAGATCATTTGTCAGATAAGTATATTTCATTTATTACATTATGGTTTGTAAGATTGCCAGAAAATCTCAGTGTGTGTGGGGTTTTTAATTGTTAGGCCATTGAAAACACAATTGTAAAGGTTTTAAGGTGAACCTTGGAAAACCTTCTTTCTTAGTGAAAGTCGATATCCCGTGGGTTGTAGATATTGGGAGTGGAGTAGGGTGGCTATTTGAGAACAGTTGGTGTACACCCAAACCACTATAATTCTCAGAGTTTAGATGATGATGATGATGGTGGTGGTGATGTATGTGATGTGCTGAATGTTGTATTTATTTTCATGTACATGTGGTGAATGTTGTAATAGCCTGATTTATTTTCTTTTCCTCTGTATCAGTTTGAGTTTTTGATACTTACCAACATTCTAGAAATCAGGTTGTCCTACCATAAGCCATTAGTTTTTAGTGTAAGGTTGTCCTTAGAACAACGTTTGTATCAACCTCTCATTACTTATTTACTTGAGGTTGTTTTATATTTCTGCTATCTGTGTTATCTTTCTGCATTTTATTTTTATTTGGCATAGTCCTATTCACCCCCCCCCCTTCTTGGACTTGGGGCTTGCCTTTTTCATAATTATGTATGAATGAGTAGACTCAAGATGAGAAATTGAGATTTTGAAGACCTAGAGTTGAATCACATAAGCAGTCAATCAAATAAGTCCTTTATCTATTAGGTTAGAGCGTAGTTCGCATATCAAGTTTTTTAAAGTGTTTAGTGAAAATACTATCTTTTCATAATGTTAGCCATGCCCATCACTTCAAGATTGGTTAAGTATTGATTCTGAACTTATCCCCTTTTTCCTTCTTTTTCTAGTTTTTTTATTTTATATTAATGGTCATTTGTATTTATTCTTTTACTTTAGACATTACATCCTTTTCAAAGACATTTTTCATTCCCCTCAAAGATGTTGTCATTTTTCATTCTTCATAACCTCTTTGTCGATCTCCTATTTTTTAACTGGTTCTTTTTCTTCTTTTAAGGTGGATAAAATTCTCCAGACTCGTTTCTTAATATCTTTCAATGATCATCATACTAACAATCAGAAAATCTAGTACTATTCATAGAAAGCAATTTGAATAACATAATATTTGAACTTACTCTTAATCAATTGAATGTAAGAACCATAAGTGATAGGTCACTTAGTTGCTCTAACTCCAACAATTCAAAATTCGATTTCTATCTTATCATCATACTCAAGACATTCATAAATACACAACTTATCGCTCTCCAAACAGATAAACATTGAAAATTTTTGCAAAATTTGCTCAAAAGTGAGAAAATACTGATTAGGCTACCTAATCTCCCATCCCCAGCATAAAATCTACATTGTCCTCAATGTAAAAGAAAGAAGCATGATTTGCATAAGAGACAATGTAATTGAAAGAGATGTGATGGAAAGATAGTACCTAATGAAGAAATTTTGAGGCTTTTTCCAAAGGATCTCAATATGAAGGTGGTTAGCACAAGAGTTTAATAATCGAAAAGAAAACTATCCTAAACAGCGGAAGCAAACTATCCTAGAATGGCGGAAAGCAAACTATTCTAAATAGTGGAAAGCAATAAACCTAACTACACCTCCGTCAGACTAGGAGGTCAATCCTGGTAAACAGGATCATTCAGAGGTATGGACATGTCCTCTGAATCAAATTTCTAAACAAATGGCTTTAATCGATATCCATTCACTTTAAAATTATTGTCATTGTTTGGATTTCGAATCTCGACAACCCCATGAGGATAAACATTGGTAACAGTGAAAGGGTTAGTCTAATGAGAACAGAGTTTGCCCGGAAAGAGATGTAATTGAGAATTGTACAAGAGGACCTTCTGACCTGGTGTGAATGATTTCCAAAAAATGTGTCGGTCATGAAACACCTTCATTTTGTCCTTGTAAATTCTCAAGTTCTCATACACATCATTCTGAATTTCTTTGAGTTCATTTAACTGAAGTTTGTATAGTGAGCCAGCGTTGTCCAGATGAAATTTAAATTTTTGATCACCCAGTAGGCTCTATGTTCCAACTCTACAGACAAGTGGTAAGCCTTCCCATAGACAAGTCTAAAGGGAGAAATTCCAATAGGGGTCTTAAGTGTGGTACGGTAAGCCCATAAGGCATCAGTCAATCGGATTGACCGATCTTTACAATCAGGGTTAACCGCCTTTTCCAAGATTTGTTTAGTTTCCCTATTAAAAATCTCAGCTTACACACTTGTTTGTGGGTCGTATGGAGTCCTCACCTTGTGAGAGATGCCATATTTCTTTATTAAGTTCTCAAATGACCTATTACAAAAATGTGAGCCCCCATTACTAATGATGGCTCCAGGCATTCCGAACCGGGAAAGGATGTTCTCTTTTAAAAACTTAATGACCGTTTGATAGTCATTGTTCTAGCATGGAATCGCTTTGACCCATTTAGTGACATAGTCTACAGTGAGTAAAATATATAAATTTCCAAAAGATTGGGGGAATGATCCCATGAAATCAATGCCCCAACAATCAAATGCTTCAATAATTAAAATGGGGTTCAGGGGCATCATATTTCAATGGCACAATGCTCCCAACTTCTGACAACGCTCACAAGCTTTCCAAAACTCATGAGTGTCCCTAAATATAGTGGGCTAGTAAAAGCCACACTACAGAATCTTGGTCGTGGTCTTTTTAGTAGAAAAGTGACCACCACAGGCCTGAGAGTGACAGAAGGAGATGATACTTTGGTGTTCATTGTTTGGCACACATCTCCTTAAGATTTGGTCCGGGCAATATTTAAACAAATATGGATCATCCCAAAAGAACTAATGAACCTCGGTGGAGAATTTTTTTCTTATCTTGCACAGTCCAATGTGTCGGTGTGAAACCCGTGGCAAGATAATTAGCAATATCAGCAAACCAAGGTGAATAGGAGACTTTGAACAATTGTTTGTTAGGGAACATGTCATTTATATGTGTAGTCTCAAGGGAATTAGAGAGATCAAGGTGGGAAAGATGGTCAGCCACTACGTTCTCTACTCCCTTTTTATCTTTTATTTCTAAATCGAATTCTTGGAGTAGGAGGATCTATCTAATCAAGCTAGGCTTAGCATTGTTCTTAGAAAGAAGATACTTGAGTGCCGCATGATCTGTGTAGATTACGATCTTAGATCCAATCAAGTAGGACCTAAATTTGTCCAAAGCGAACACTATGGTTAAGAATTCCTTTTCCGTAATAGAGTAGTTCACTTGGGCAAATATTAGAGTTCTTCTTGCATAATGAATAACATAGGGCTTTTTTTCTTTTCTCTGGCCTAAAACCGCCCCAAGAGAATAGTCAGACGCGTCATACATAAGTTTAAAAGGAAGGCTCCAGTCGGGTTGTTGTATGATAGGTGTTGTGGTTAGCATGCCCTTGAGCTTAGTAAAAGCTTCCTTGCATTGCTTAATCCACTCGTATGGTGGATCCTTTTGAAGTGGATTGCATAAATTTGTCGCATGATCTGTGTAGATTACGATCTTAGATCCAATCAATTAGGTCCTAAATTTGTCTAAAGCGAACACTATGGTTAAGAATTCCTTTTCCATAATAGAGTAGTTCACTTGGGCAAATGTTAGAGTTCTTCTTGCATAATGAATAACATAGGGCTTCTTTTCTTTTCTCTGGCCTAAAACTGCCCCAAGAGCATAGTCAGACGCATCGTACATAAGTTCAAAAGGAAGGCTCCAGTCAGGTGGCTGTATGATAGGTATTGTGGTTAACATGCCCTTGAGCTTAGTAAAAGCTTCCTGGCATTGCTTAATCCACTTGTATGGTGCATCCTTTTGAAGTGGATTGCATAAAGGATGAGAGAGGTGACTAAAGTTCTTTATAAATCTCATGTAAAAACCGATGTGTCCTAAGAAGGATCGCATGTCTCGTATGTTCTTGGGTAGAGGTAGATTAGAGATAAGATCAATTTTAGCCTTATCTACCTCAATTCCCTTGGATGAGATGATGTGTCCAAGGACAATTCCCTTTCGAACCACGAAGTGGCACTTTTTCCAATTTAGTACCAAGTTATTTTCCTCGTATCACTTCAGCACATTTTTCAAATTTTCCAAACATTCGTTGAAGGATGGACTAAAGACCGAGAAGTCATCCATGAAGACCTCTAAATATTGCCCCACCATGTCAGAAAAAATACTTATCATACATCACTGAAAGGTAGCGGGGGCATTACACAATCTAAATGACATCCTTCGGTAAGCAAATGCACCGTATTGACATTTAAATATGGTATTTTCTTGATCTTCAAGGGCTATCTCAATCTGATTGTAGCCCCGAATATCCGTCAAGGAAACAGTAATAGGAATGACCAGCTAACCTTTCCAAAATTTGATCAATGAAGGGTAAACAAAAGTGATCTTTCTTCATGATGGTATTCAACTTCTTGTAGTCAATGCAAATTCTCCAACTAGTAGTAACTCTAGTTGGCATGAGTTCAATGTTGGCATTGGTTACAATGGTGATTCTGGACTTCTCAGGAACCATCTAAGTTGGATTCACCGATTAACTATCGGATATAGGGTATATAAACCCACATCCAATAGTTTAAGAACCTCGTCCTTAACCACTTCCTTCATGTTTAGATTTAGTCTATGTTGTGGTTGTCGTGAGGTCTTCGCATTATCCTCTAGATGAATGCAGTGAGTACCTAAAGGGTCAATTCCCTTGAGGTCTACAACCGACCATCCAAGGGCTACTTTATGCTCAATGAGAGTAGAGATGAGCATACTCTCCTGTTCTTACTTAAGGTGGGAAGAAATCACCACCGAATATGTCTCATCGTGACCTAAATAGACATACTTCAAATAAGAGGGCAAAGATTTTAGGTCAAGCTTCGGTGCCTTGAGATTAAACAGTAGAGGCACTACATCGGTTTGGGAAATTTTTCAAATTGTGGCCTCCACCGGTTAACTTCAAGTGTCGGCACATCATCAAGCATGACACCCATCTCCCTAATCATATCATCATCTAAATCATGAGAGAGGGCCAAGCACGTCTCTACAGGGTCAGAGGATAAGGTCAGAAGTGCTCTATCTTCCACGAAAGAATCAATCAGGTTAATATCGTGGAAATCGTCTTCATCCTCTAATTGTTTGCTTGTGTTGAAAAAAATATTTAACTCCAATGTCATATTCCCGAAAGACATACTCATGAGTCCATTCCTGCAATTAATGATTATGTTTGAAGTGGCAAGGAATGGTCAACCATGAATGATAAGAATTTGAGTGCTCATGTTCATGATGGGTTGAGTATCCAGGATGATAAAATCTGCCGGGTAATAGAATCTGTCAACCTGGACCAAAACGTCCTCAATTATCCCTCTCGGTACATGAACTGAGCGATCGGTAAGTTGTAATGTAGTTCGGGTGGGTTTTAATTCACTCAAACCTAGTTGTTCGTAGACCGAATAAGGAATCAGGTTTACACTCACTCCTAAGTCAAGAAGTGCATGCTCAATCTGGTAGTTCCCAATTACACAAGCGACGGTTGGGCTATTAGGATCTTTGTATTTCTGTGGCACTTCTTGCTTTAGGATGACACTCACTTTTTCAGTTAAAAAGATTTTCTTTTGAATATTTTGCCGTCTTTTGGTCATACACAAGTCTTTCAGAAATTTGGCATATGAAGGTATTTGTTTAACCGCATCCAGTAGAGGGATGTTGACCTTCACTTGTTTCAACACCTCTAGAATGTCCTGAGAGTTAGAGAGAGGTTTTGGTGCAACCAACCATTGGGGGAATAGGGCAATCGGCTTGCCTTGAAGTTCCAGTTCCAATTCTTGTGGAGTGTTGCTAGGTCTATCATCATTATCCTCTTCCGAGTCCTTAAGCTTTTCAGCCCTAACCGGAATAGTTTTCTCAATGGTCTTCCCACTCCTAAGAGTGGTGATAGATTTAGCTTGCTCCATCTGATTTAAAGAGCTTGGATTACTTATTTCGTATTGTGGTTTGAGATTGGGGAGAGGTTGAGTAGGAAGCATCCCCCTCTCTATAACCGTAACACGTGAATCCATCTTTTGCATATATTTTGTAAGTTCATATATTGTTTGAGTAAGTTCTTGAGTTTGTGTGGAATTTTCTCTTGAGTTTGTGTGGAATTTTAAACCGGTTTTTCTTGAGGTTTCACTTGATTTGGAATTTGATTAAAGAAACCTTGAGGAGTAGCAGTTTGTCCATTCTTCCAACTAAAGTTTGGATGATTTCTCCAATTAGGATTGTATGTATTGGAGGTAGGTCCATTGA